>VXBQ01010979.1:465537-482588 GCA_013400175.1 Phainopepla nitens
GGCACCGCTCCGGGCACCGCACCTCGCCGCTCCTCGCCGCTCGGGAGGGCGTGCAGCGCAGCGCAGCGCAGTGCAGTGCAGTGCAGTGCAGTGTATGTATCGCAGTGCAGTGCAATGCAAGGCAACGCAGCACAGCGCCGTGCCGTACCGGGCGGTACCGTGCAGTGCGGGAAGGACGGGTCCTTCCACCGCGCCACTGCCGGTGGGAAGAACTGGGGTCCGCTCTGTTCGGACAGCGCAGACAGAGCCGAAGGGCTGGCTCGGTGCTGGAGAGGGCGAGGGGTGTCTCGGTTCCCCCGGCAGCGGGGGCTGCCGCAGGGCGCTGCCCCGTTTGCGGAGGCGGAGCGGCGGCCTCGGTGTCCGCCCCTCCCGGCCGGCATGCGGCTCACCGGCCTGTCACGGGTTGTAGGTAACCTACCGGTTACCCGCAGCCCCTCGGCGGGGAAAGCGCGACGTGCTCTTATCTGGGCTCAACCTTGGCTGCAGCCGTCAGGAGCGGCTCCTGTGCGCAGCGGCCCTGCGGCGCGCTTCCCAAGGAGCCGGGCACGATTCCCTTGCCAAGCCCCAGCTGTGCCCTTCTGGCTCCCTCAGACCACCTCAAGGGACGGGGAACTTGTCCCAGGGCTTTCACAGCCAAACTGTGCCGGCTGAGGGGGATGGAAGCGGCGGCTGTGTGTCCCTGTGTGGTGGTGGCTGAGGGCCAGCAATCCTGCTTCCCCAAAAGAGTGTGACACACAGTGTCCTGCCCCCGCCTCAGGGGAGTCAGTGAAGGAGATGGACACAGCTGCATTTCCTCTCACAAAGGGCTGTAAATATCCTTAACAAACCCTGAGCTGTAGCTTCTCCCCTGCTGTGTTTAAATACCTTGTCCTCAGCTGACATCTTCCTTCCACCAGCCAGATTTGGCTGGTGTCTCATTTAAGTGGTTTATGTAACCAGTGCCTGTTTGCACCGCAGTCCTTGCTCTCCTGTCAGAAGTGTTTGTGAGAGTCAGTGTGATAGAAATGCTTAAATGAACTCAGGTAAAGAAGGGAGATGGGAATCTGGAAATAAAAGTGGACCAGAATATTCCCTCCAAACCCACAAGCCAGAGGTAGAAGTAAAAGGTGTCACCATGCAAGTAAAAATTCAAGGACACCCTTAAGGTACCAGAGAATCTCTGCAGAGCTCCTTGACACACATGGTCACACATCCTGCAGACCTCTGACTATTTCTGGAAAAAACGAGAATCAGCTCTGCTGCAGGTGCTCTTAACATTTTGGGACAGGGGAACTGACAGACAGACATACCTTGCCCTGATACAGCAACCAGGAACAAATGTAGCTGCTGCATTTTTCTGCAGTTTCTTCCCCAGGGCTCACAATTGTGCAGCTTCAGATAGGTTGGACTGGCATTTTGTTGGGGAAGGCACTCAAGGTGCACTTCATGCTTTATAAACGCTATGTCCCAGCAAAATGTGGATTTTAGGAGAGAAGCCAGGAGGCAATTTATACTAAGTCCCTGAACAGTCATTAAACTGACCTTTGTCTGCACTCTGGAATGTGGGGTGAGTAGATGTCCAGATACTGAGCTGTGTAGTTAAACAGCACAAACAGAACAAAGCATGAATGATGGGGAAAATTAAACTGTGTTAAAGCTTCAAGGTGAATCACTGATATTTTAGGATGTTGACCTGAAATTGTTCTGAGTGTGAGCATCTTTGGCCCCTGGGGTGTGGAGGCAAACAGAGCTGCTTTTTGGAGGTGGCTGACTGGTTTTGGAGCTGCTGCCATGTTGAAGCCCAAAGGCTCTGCATCACACACCTGGAAAGGAAGAAGAATATAAACCTCCATTATGCCAAAGTCATTACAAAATGTATTCAGAAGGATGAGCAGAGACTTGTTTAAGCCAAGGGAGCCAGAGCCTTGCCTACACGTGTTCTGTCCTCTATTTCTCCAGTGCTGGAGGAGGTCTGAGAGTAAAAGGGAGGACATGAGCGCTAGTAGAAAACTGCTGGTAAGTAATGGTGTGTGCACTCCACTCAGCCTAGCTCTGGGCGATGGCTGGCAGCAGCATCAGGAGTGTTTTCACACCTGTGGTCCTACGAGTACATTCTCCCTTAGTACAGCGGTGGGATGAAATGCTTAAGTAGGCATAACCCACTTTTTAGTGTGTCACAAGTCTCCTCCAGCGTTTGTTCTAAAGGCTATAAATGTACTGGTGCTACCAGCCAGAGGAGTTACATCTTTAGCTCCAGTGGCAGCAGCTAATGCTTTTAGTGCTGCGAGTCCTGGATTCATCCCTGAGGGATGGGAGCTGTTACATAAACAAGGCCTGTACAGTATTAAAACTTGCCCTGATTCAAGATCTGGGATTTGCTGTAATCAGCCCTGACTGCAAAAGAAAAGCAGAGCCAGACCAAAGAGCCAGCAGCAGCTTCAAAGCCAAGGCCTGCAGACCAGGGTGAGGAAGCAACACCAGACAATTAGTTTTCTTAGAGGTGTCTAGGAGCTGCTCCCCTCCCCTATCAAAACAACCATCAGCAACAAATCTAAAGCAGTGCTTGAAACAAACTGATTTGGGCCATTGGAGCAGAAAATGGAGCATTCCAGATTGATCTGGAAAACCGAGGTTCAGTTTGTCAAGTGTTGGTCTTTGTTCATCTGTCTCTCCTATTACATCCTCCCTGTAGGATCTGAGAACCTGCTTCTGCCTTTTGGGGAACTGGAGCTGCCCAGGTGAATAAACTGAGCTGAACCCAGGATGAAAACACAGAGACAGACTTCTCAGGACATCTGAGCTTGAGGAGCACGGCTGCACTCAGCGCTCAGTGTTTGGGTTCATATCACTGCAGTTAAGACCAGCCATGCAAAACCCCGCTACACACAGGACTGGGAAGCACAGAGTTTCTTATGTGCTGAAGGGATGCAAATGCCTGGTAAGCCCAGAAGACTCTGGCTGCAAAGGCTGGGTGAGTGACTAATGGGATGGTGCAGTCAGTGTTTTACTACTGGTAAAATATTGCAATGAGTCACTGAGATAAAACAGCTTTTCCTTTTGCCCTGACAGAAAAGCTGTTCCCCAAAGAAGCAGCACAATGTCATTGGACTGATGTCCATGGAATTATGTAGAGTACCAGGAGGGTTAACAGGAGCAGAGAACTGTCATGCCAGACTTGCCACCCACCCACTGCTTTCTTTCAGGCCTGTGGGCTCTGTGAGCTGTCTGGGGACCACAATATGATTTGATCAGTATGGATGGTCCTTGAGGAGGTGTCTTCCTTTGACACAAATCTGGACACTGGGAAGACCAGTTCTTTCCCCTTTCCCAAATCCCCTTTCCTATGTACCTCATATGCAGAGGACATCATCTTCTTACCCTTCCCACTGGGATGCTTGGTTCAGGGTGCTGACACTTGCATTTTCAGCACGAGTTTCCTGACTGTGTCCCTCCTGATGAGCATGCTGACAGTTGTTATGCTTGCTAGTGGTTTTCTACTCTCCTGCTGATCAGAGCTCTCAGCCATGAAGAGCAGAACTCACAGATTAATTGGACAGCTCAAGTAGAAGTCCCATGACCAAATTTAGCCTGTGGCACTGCAAACGGTAACAAGCCCAGAGATAGGGAGGTCTGAAGAGACTGCATTATCAACTTGTTCATGATTCTCTATCCCTGTGCAGTGGCCAATCTTTTATTATCCATCATGCCCAAGTCTCCCTCCCACATACAGCCTGTTCAGGACTTTGATCTCCCCGAGCAGTCCGAAAAATTTCCCATTGCACTGCAACTACTTCACATCACTCTTCTGGAAAGTAATAACTTAGCCTCAGCTGGGCCACATGAGCCACCAATCTATGTGGGCAGCTTGGCAGATTGAAGCAAGCTGCCCACATAGGTAGGTATATGTTGCCAACAACTGGAGGGTAAAGAGACATTGCTATTCGTTTTCCTTTGTATCTTGTAGCCACTTTCACAGTTCCAGAGGAAAGAAAATTTTGGTAGCAAAAGCATCAACAAGATCACTGAGGGTAGTTATTCTTAATCTATCATACTTAGGCTACCCAGTTAACATCCCACTGCAAAAATAGGGAAGGGAGCAGAAGTCAACATGGTACTTTTAGCAGAGCTGTCATGGCATGCTTAATCATTCCCCTCTTTAATCTCACTAGAAAATAAACAATTTGGGGACATCAGTGGGCTAGGTTTGTCATGTGAAAACCACAGTCCAGTTTCCTGCAAACAGTGATGTTAATCATCAAAGGATTGCACAATAGGTCATTATTGTTACAGCGAGAATTGGGTACGGTTGCTTTTAATTGAGGAGAAGTTATGGTATCTGATGGATTTGGTCATGGCTTGCAACTGAAGAACTAGAGGCACCAAAGCATCAGAGTTTTCCTAAATGTCCTTCTTTACTGGAGAGGGTCATGAGCACTGCCCTCCAAGCTGCCTGCAGCAACACCTGGATAGACACAACTGTCCATGCTGTGCCAGCATCTCCCTGTCTGCTGGACATGGATACTTGTCCACAAGACTCTGCACACACACCAACCATACACAGTTCATGGCTACCTGGTTCCATCCAATCTCACAGCATGGGGCTGATAACCTCCCTGCATGGACCTGGTACCAAAACCTTTCCCCCATCCCAGTCATAGCTGGACAGAGAGGAGTTAGCAGGCTTGGAGCACTAAAGACCCAGTGCCACGAGCAAAATATTTCTTGGAACTCAGTGTTTTCCAGGCATCTGCTCTGATTTTCAGGGCATGTGAGGCACAGGGCCTTGTGGGATGCTCATGACCTAATCAACACCACAGGAATTCCTCACTTCACAGAATGGGCAATCTCTGAGCTCTCACTTTTTCATTACTGCAGTCTCATTGTGCTTACAGCTCTACAAATGACTCATCCAGGCATTCAAGTTCATGTGCTTTATGTTGGTTCAGTGCTGAGCAATCTGTGTTGCTGATCAGAAACTGGTGAGAGTGAAGGCCAGCTCACACAGAACAGTGGAGAGCCATTATTCCCCTGCCCTTTCCCCAGAAAAATACTCAAGAGGGATATGATGGGTTTGGAACTAGAGAAAACAGGAATCTTTCTCTTTCCTCCTGACCTGTTTTAGCAGAAGGTGTTCATTAATATCTTAATATACCTGTGCATTTGGCTTTCCTGGAAACAAGCAGTACTTGCTCGATGTTTGTGCAAAGCTCTTGGTAGTGTGGGCGTTCACATTGTGATTATGTTTCAGAGGATGAGGCTCTTAAGCTGATGCAGGCAGAGATACCACTCCAGGCTACAGCAGTACCACCCATCACCTTCCCGTCAGTCCATGTGGGAGGATGAACCTTCCTAGCCAAGCTAGCGATGTTTTACTCTTGTTCTCAACAGCTTCTACAAATAGCCACGCTTTTGCAGCAAATGCCTCTTGGTGTTATTTTTCTTTTTTCAGGTTTTGATCATCCTGACCTCTTTCTGCAGCATTTATGCTTGTAAAAGTGCAGAAGTAAAAGGTGCAATGCTGTGCTGTATCACACAGGTTAAATTTGTTTGTAATTCATCATTCTGGTTGGCAGGAGAAAGCACTGAAAAAGTACCTTATTTCATATGCTACTTTCTTTGGATTTTGGGAGAGTGGGATACAAATAAAACCCTCTCAACACAATTAGCAGCAACTTATTCAGAACTGTTTTTTTCTTACAGGGAAAAGCAAGAAGGTTTCAAAGCTATTGCAGCGTTTCAGAGTAATCCAGCGCAAAAAACCAGTTCAATGCAGTTCATACCTGGACTGATTGTTCGATTTTTCTTCTATTAACCTGCTAATTCCGAGGACAAGATCAATTCAAGGGCAAAGCACTGCCCAGGGACCAGAAACCGGTGCAGACCTACACGGGTAGCAAGTTTTGTGACTCCTATGCCTTGCTCCACACCCACGACTAATGAGTAATCGATAGAAGTCAGCAGCATGGGTCAGGCTGGAGCCTGCCTGCTCTTGCTGGCACAGCAGACTGTGTTGTATGGCTGGTTATTTGATGAAATTAGTGGAAAGGACAAGCAGTGCTGTGATAAAAAAGCTGGAGATGTAGCTGGATGAGCATTAACGGGCTGGGATGCATTCTAACTATACCACTCTGGCTTTGGGAGTTATGTTCTTTCGGCTGGACCCCTGGTTCATTTCCCGTAGTCTGCAGATGTGCAGCAGTGGCTTTGGTTAGCTTGAGGCATGCAAGGAAAAACTCCTCTAACCCCTTTCCAAAAGCAGCCCAGGATTGTCCCCGAGCCAGGGCATAGAAAAGGGAAATGGCCATATCGTAGTGTTATGTTCAGTTCAGTTTGCTTTTCTGGAACAGTTTTTGGGTTGGCCAAGGAGCCATGGCTGGGGCCATACGTAGGCTGTGGCAGAGGGAACTGGTTTAAACCTCACAAAACCCAGAGCTGGTGGCCAGAGCATGATGCAGCGTGACCTCCCCACTGGCTCCCAGGGACACGGTCACAGTCTGCTGCCAGAGCAAAGTACCCTCTGTCCACTCCTCATCTGCCTGTGCAAAAACAAAGCTGTGGGTCCACTGAGGTGAAAGTGTCACTGCTTTCAGCTGTATGGAAACAGCAGAGCCAGGCACAGCAGCAGGGTCACTTGGCTGGCCTGTATAGAGACATGGGTTTCTTTTATGTGGCTGAGCAGGGCCTGCTGGATGGGCACCATCAGGATGTGATGTGTGGAAAAGTGCTGTGTGGATGCAGCAGTGACAGCCCTGTGTAAAAGTGTAAAGTGCTGCCTCCTGCTGCTCTCTCTGCCAGCACCCACAACGCTGCAGCTCCTGGTTCATGAGCTGCACATCAGACATGGACAGACACCACCTCCAGCAGATGATGAGCTTGCCACTAGCCTTGTCTTCACTCCCATTCCCCCAAATCCTCTCCACTTCCTATTTGTTGTGATGAGACTCTGCCAGCAAAGGGTCTTGGGGATGCTGCATAGCAGTGATATCCAACACCTTCCTCTGCTGCTTTCCTCCCCCAGGACATGGTTCGTGGGTGCCATCAGCTCCCTCACCACCTGTTCTTATTCTCTGCAGAGAATTCTTGTTGATGATAGCTCAGCTGGTCATTACATACCTCACATCTGCGTCCTTCCCTACTCCTGGGAAGATGGGATGGATGCTTCCCTGGTGCCTGACAGTGGGAATGGAAAGAAGGCACTGCAGGGACTGCCACTACTACTGGAGCCAAGGTCTCTGTTTCCCCATGTGTCCTCAAACCCCAGGGATTTTCCATAATGGAAATATAGCCAGCTTGTATTTGCCTCCGTGCTCTCAGGTGTCCCTCTGAGATGCATGGGAAGGATGGGGCAGCCTGGGCAAGCACACAGCAAACAGCCTGTGGGGAGAGGGCCGTTCTGTCCCATTGGAAACAGCATCAACAGCATGAACGACAAGGGCTTCAAAAAAAGGAGAAAAATAATTAAAAATGCTGGGAGCCCCTGGCGGTGCCTGGAATCCCACATGGCGGAGAAAAGGCCGTCTGGGATGCCAATTTTGGAGCTCGCCAGTGTGATCAGCCAGTTTTAGAAGCAAATGAGGACAGCCAAGGTCAGAGAGCGTTGGGCCTCTGGGATTGGCGCTGTGCAGCTGAAAACTGGGAAAAAGGGGAAGCTGCAAGGGAAACACAGCTCTGTCCTTGCTGCTGCAGCTGGGGCTGGGGCTCTCCCAGGTCTCAGGGTGGCCAAGCACCAGGGGCTGGCCTGGCTGCACAAAGGGATAGTGGGGGCAAGAAGCTGAGGCTTTTTGGAGACTCCTGCTTGGGGTTGCAGGGCAAGGCAGGCAGTTCTGTGTTCAGAAAGCAAGGTGATGGGAACTCTAGGGAGCAGTGAGTAATTATCAGGGCTTGGGAGACTTGCTCTGTTCTGCTGCTGGGGGAGAAAGCAGAAGAGACAGTTGTCTCCTGCTTTCCCCTCCTAGAAAGAGCAGAAGGTTTCCCAGGGGTTCCTCAGATGACCCCCTGTGTACATCTTGTTTTGCTGAGCTAATTGCTTATGTTTCCTTGGGAAGTGCTGCCTGAACACCAGCGCCACCCTGCACTGCCATCACAGCCCCCAGGCTCCTGAGGCACCCCACGATCCCCTCTGTGCATTGCTAACCCCAGCTCTCACAGGGCTTGTGTACGACTGGCACAGTGAGTGGTGGGTGAGTGTATGTGTCCTGGTGGACTCTTGGCCCCTGAGCAGTGGATTAGAGCCACAGTGCAAGGAGGTTGGGTCTCGGTCTGGGTGGCCATGGCACTTTTTCAAACCTCCTCTCATTGCTTCAGCCAGTGAGACCATGGGGACAGCTGTTGTGGGACACCAGAAAATATGGGACAAAGCCTAGGCAACACCCTTGGTTATCCATGCATGCCTGCAGTGAAGATGTATACCCCAAAAGGAAACAGTGATCAGCCTGAAACTTAGAGGCTGCAGAAATCCCTGAAAAAGAAGGCGTGTGTCTGGTGTAGGTTTGTTTTGCCACACGGAGCCTTGTCACGTGCCTGTCCCATGTGCTGCAGGCAGGCACAATCCCCCAGCTGTTCTGAGCTACAAATAGGAAAAGCCCCCTGTGTAATCATGGCTTAGGTCAACTGGAAACAAAGCACTCCAGCTGCTGTGTGCTGCTCTCCATTGCAACTTGGGAGGACAGGCACTCCCCCAGCTGTGGCTGCAGGGATGAGAACAGTGCTTGAGGAGTGGGAAGCAGCTCAAGGGTCTGCAGCCTGGTTAATTCAAAGCACAGCCCCAAAACCCCACAACACTTAGAATAACAAACAGCCTAATACTGACAACCAGAAAATAGCCCAGCCTCCAGACTTCCCCTGCCCTCTCTCCAGGGCTGGGAGTGCAGCACGTGGGAGCTGGGGGATGCAAAGCCCTTGAAGCATCAGGACCACCTCCTCCAGAATGCAGTTAAAGGGTGAGAGCAGGGAGATTGGTGAATTTTTGGAGTGGTCAGCAGCTTGTTATGTGACCACAACTGTACCACATCTCCAAATTGCGGCTCAGTTCCTCCTCCTAAAAAAATGCGTGACTGCTGGAAACCATGTGATAGAGGCAAAGGAGAGTCACTGAATGAAAAGAGAGCAAGGTCTCAAACCACTGCTGGGCAGAAGATTCTCCCCATAAACGAGCAGCCTCTGGCTTCTTCTTAAAGAAAAAAGGTTGAACCAGGTTGAACTAATGAAACATACACTGTTCAGATCCAGCTCCTTGTCGAAGTGAGGCACATGTACCATCAATCACCAGCTCCTCCTGACTTGAAAATACAGCAGCTCCTCATGTGGGTGGGAAAAATGAGTTCCAGCATTGTACAGCTTTTTTGAATCCTCTACTTTTGCTTTTGCTGCCTCCTCTGTCTTTAAAAGAGCCAGGGTCTGCACTCTGCAGTGCACTTACTGTGGCTGGTCTGAATTAAGTTCAATGCCCAGTGTTTGTTTGTCACTTTTCTGTTTCCTCAACGTGTTTGCAGTGATGCACAGAGATGGTTTTAAACAGATTTTATTGCAGCCATTTATCAGATCAATCAGATCACACCTTGATGTCCTGTTTGCAGGCAGAGATATGATTTAGATCAAGTTTCTAGCTGAACACTGTGTCACCTGTAGGTAAGAGTAGGCCTGGGTATGTCTCTGCAGGGGGAATCTCTGCACCATGCAGCTGTGGGGGGAAGAGCTGGGCCCTGCCTGCTCACTTAGAGCTGCATGCTCTGGACTCTCTTCTTGCATCATCACAGAGAAGTTACTGCAGTCATGGTATCTTTGAGCTTACCTTGGCCCTGTTTTGCACTTCATGTCATTGCAGACACCCATTTAAAGTCCAAGCCAGATGCCCCTACCCAAGAGGTTGTGACTCCCTGAACTGCAGGGGTCAGAGCTGTTGGGTTATCTCTAAGAGCCAAGCATCAAAGCTGAGTATTACAATCCTGCTAAGTGTGTTTATTCCCATATATAGTATTGGCACTGCAGTTGTGTCTGGAGTCCCTCTTTGGAAGTAGAGGCTCTCCAGTGAGGACAGACAGCCCCAGAGGCAATCCAGACTGGCTCTGACAGCATTCATCAAGCCTGGCTGGGTCAGAAGATGTCTGAATGCAGAGGAGGATGTGTATTCCTACCTGGTGGAGATAATAATTTCATTTCATCTCAGGTTTGTGACAACAAGCAATTTTGATAACTATAAGGCAGCAGGTGTCAAACCTTGTGATTGAAGGTATCACCAGTGCTTTGGATTGTGGTTGATTGCAAAAGGGTGAAAAGAAGTAGAAATAACACATCTGTTTAGGGCACCCAAGCCAGCATTTAAACGAGAGAGCTGAAGACAAGTGGAGACTGGGAAGCTGTTCTCAGAGAAAAAGCATCCCAACTGCCTGTGCCTAATACTCCCACTGATGTGACAGAAAAGTGATGGGAGCACTGAGATGAATTCCTCCATGTATCTTAGGTACAGACCCTCCTCACATGGCTGAGCATATTCTGTTATAGCATTATTAATTGCTTTGACTTGGAAGAAACAGAAAAAAAAGAATCTTTAATCAAAGAGACTTTATCTTTTCTGGTTTCCAGTGTACTACCTTTTCTTTGGTATCTACTACAGCTGGAACAACCACATCTACACTACCAGAAAAAAGGTCATTAATCAGCAACTTCCTTCAACTTTTCTGCAACCATGTGCATGTTGCACTTTGAAATATATCCCTGACAAATTAAAAGAAGTGTTGGAATGAGTCCATGGGAAACATAAGTTCAGTAACCAGATCTGTAGTATACAACATCTGTCAAGATAACGTGATCTCTCAGCAGCTTTGATGTGGTGGAAGGGGGCCACTGAGTTCCCCTGAGAAAGTTTCCCTTCTTTCTCTTTATTAATTAGATCTGTAGGCAGCCTCAGCACAAAGATTTTCTAAACCAAAACCTTGGGTGCATGAACAACTGAATGGATCCTTGAAAAGGCACAGTTACTGAACATCACTCAGTTCCCAGACATCCCTAGAAATGTGAAGCCCTTTGGGCTGAAAGTTCTAATACATGTGCCTTTCTTGTGGAGCTCCAGGCTTGCAGGGAGAGAAGGGTTAAAGGAAGTGTGCCCCCTCCTCTGAACAGGGCCCTTGCAGGAAAGGCAGCGATCAGAGCTCAGATAGCTGTGCCTTGATCAAAGCTCCCCCTCACTTCTGGCAGACCAGGCAGTGGGAAGCAGAGCTGTCTCCTTCCTGAAATGATGCATCTGGGGCCAGCAGCAGGGAGAGCAGAGGGAGGGACTCCTCCTCATTCAGCGTCTTCTCCAGGCAAAGCTGGGGCTGCTTTGAAGGGAAGGCTGCAAGAGCCCTTTTCGTCCTCTGGACAAGTTGAGGGATGAGGAACAACCCTGCCCTTGCACAGGAGAGGAGCAGCCCCATCTCAGAGCAAGGGAGCAGAAACAGAGCAACAATTCCAGCTGGTGCCTGCTCTGTGTTGGTGACATAAGGCCCCAGGTGGGAGGAAGTAGAGGGATGGGCTGGAGCCAGATAAATTGCTCTGGAAATGAGGGCCAAGGTTGGACAGTGGCCAGCCAACCTTCTCCTGAGTATTTGTCCTGGCTGTTTAGGAACAGGGAGTTGCCTCCTTGCCCCTGGCAGCCCTGACTTGGCACCGTGGGTTCCCTTCTCGTGATGCAGGTGACACTAAGTCTTGTCCCTGTACTGCTGTGCAATATGGCATTTCTCTGCCCATCTCCACAGTCCCAAGGTTGTAGTTACCCTTCTTCTCTCTAGCTTAGCCCACAGATCCCTTCCTCTGAGAAATTATTGAAGTGTGAGCCTGTCTGGGCTACCCTGATGTACCTCCTTGGGGAGGGCTCTTCCCACCTTCTCTTGCTGCACATATCCACACATATTAGAGCTGGAAATTGATTAGCTGAGGAAACAGGAGGCAGCTCTGCTACCTCCCACCTCATCCACCACTGAACTGGGAAAAAGAATCTGCTCGGAGGCTGCCATCCCATTTCACATGGCTCAGTGCAGAGACAAACAGGAGCACAAAGCACAGGGTAAACCCTGGACTAAGGTGGGGTTTGAAGGCCAGAGACCCCAGGGAAGGAGGTGTTGCTGGTGCAGCAGCAGTGCAAAACATTGTGTGTGAATAAGGAATACAGAAAGGGCAGGGGAACTCTGCAGACTGAGGAGCCTTGCTCCAGGGTGTTCGTGCTCAGGCAGTCCCCATGTGACCAGGAGTGCCTGTCCCTGTGACTGCTCCAGCACTGTCCCCCATGGGAAATGTGCTTTGCTCTTCTGGCTTAAGCAGCTTCTGGGTCACACAGGGTGGCTGCCTCCAGGGACTGCTGTCCCTGTGGCTGGAGCACATGCCAGGCTCAGATGGCCGCTGACTCATTTTCCACCCCTGGACAGGATGTCCTCACTGAGCTCACTGAGGGGCCTGTGCCTGCCATGGCCAAAGCCTCCTCAATCTCTGAGGGTGACCAGAGGGATTAATTAGCAGAGGATGGAGGCAGAGCATGAGCAGTGATAGTAGAAGGGCAGCACACAGGTGCTCCTGCATCTGCACTATGATTACCTGGGCAAGACCATGTCTGTTAGCTGGACATGTGCATCATCATGTCTCATCACTCTGGGGCTGGTGTTTCTCCTCAGGAGAGCTGCTGGTGAGGGATAATGGAAGCAGTGTCCTGAAGGATGAATCACATCACACAGAATTCATCCATGAGCTACCTTAGAAATCTGGACGGAGCTATTGCTTGCTAAGGTCACAAAAAGAAAAAAAAAAAACATTGCAAGCAGGAGAAACTGGAGCAAAGCTTGTAATGGAAACTCAGCGAAAATATCCAGGGCAGTATATCCTTACAGCTCAGCCTGTGTCTGTGAGAGCAGAGCCTGGGACCAAGAAAAGTCCCAAGAAGAAGTAAATTAGAGAGAAGTTTACCCTGGTACTTTGCTATGCTTTCCCTCTCATTTCAGGTTCCTGAGCTCCAGGCAGGGCTGGTCAGTGGCTGACAGACTATCACATAGATATCCCTTCTCTAAGTAAGCAGAGGGGCACTTCTGCTGTCCCCTGTCCCTCCAGGGAGACCTGTGCCGCCTGTGGGGACCCTGCTCAGCTTAACATACCCATGTGGTATCCAGAGACACGGGATGAACATCTGCCAGCAGCACCTCTCTGCTGTGAATGCTTTGCTCCTCGCAAATGGACCCCTCCAGCCCCATCTCCATATTCTGGCAGCTGGGGAAGTGCTGATGCAGCTCCTGTCTCGTTGCATGTCCCAGCTGGTACAGCAGCTGAGTACAGGGAGTTGTGGTAGCCCAGAGCTCAGGCAGCAGTAATGCATTCTCCCTGCTAGCAGCTGAGGGATGCCATGCCCAGCATCCCTGTGGTGGAAAGGAATACCAGGGAACTCTACAAGCACTATCCCAGGGGAGCTGGAAAGCCAGTGGGATGCAGGCAGGGTGGCCTCATGTCTGGTTCACCTTCTCAAGTCTGTCAACCCAGGAGCCAAGAGCAAACAAGGCCCAGCAGTTCATCTGGCAGAAACCCTCTGCTGAGAAGCACAGGAGAAGCCCAAATGAGCAAAGAGAAGATGAATAGCCTCTGAGTCAGTATCCCTGCTGTCCCTGCTTGGCCAGAGCCCAGGGCGTGGGGGAGAGAGAGGCAGAAGGGTTGGGGTGTAGAATCTGTCTGGCTTTCATGCTTACTGACTTACTTGTGGTCTGCAGTTTTATTTTTCCCTACAGATCTTGGTTCGGTGCTCAGTAAATCTTGTGTCAGGCACAGAGTCATTCGGATGTATAAGAGGGCTGGACAATGTCCATGTCCTGGCCATGTCCACCCAAGGGTGCTTGGGGCAGGCAGACCCCTCTCTAGACCTGGCAAGTGGGCGTCAGCTGTTCTGGAAAAGTCCAGGACACTCCCCTGAGTCCCCAGGCTTCTGTGTGCCAGGGTTCATGGCCTGCCCCTGTCACCTCTGGCACTGTGTGAGAATAGCCCCAACCAAACCAGGGTCCCTGACAGCATGGAGTGGGCCAAGAAGAGCTGAGTTTAGGCACTAATTGCATCCCTGATCTGGAGCTGAGATGACAGAAGTCTCATAGCTCTGCTGAAGGCACAGAAGGATGCTCTAAGGGCATCAGAGCTGCTGGCCACCAGGCAGGACATGTGAGGGGAAATAAGCCTTGTGTTAGGTACGTGGTTCTTCCATGCAGATTTCCTGTGATCCCACTCACTGCAAGTCTCACCACTCTGGGGACCTCCTGATTCCACTCAACCCCTGTGGGGCCCCAAAGCTGTCTAAGATAGGGCCAAACCCGGAGCCACCAGCCAAGGCTTAGAGATGCCTCATAGACCATTGTGTCTGCAGAGGGAAAAGCCAGGAGAGAACCAGATGCTCAGAGAGAACAAATGAAAAAGAGAAAATTGTTTAAAATGCAGGAAGAGGGACCAGAAAGATGTCCCAGAAAGCAGAGAGAGCACCCCCACCAGGCTCATCATTCCAGAGTTGGTGTATGCTGCCCTGTCCAGGGTGCATGCTCTGTCCAGAGATATCCAAGTATGAGGCAACAAGGAAAAGTCCCACAATCTCTGTGTCTTCCCACCACCCTGCCCAGCCACTGTGGAATACGGGGATTGATAGACCTCCAGTCAAACGCAGTTCCATCTCATTTCAATTTTCAAGAGGTAATTTCAGTTTTAAAAGCTCCCCTGGAGTTACATTGCTTTCAGAAAATGTTTGGCCTGGGTGCTGCTAGCCTGCAAGTTCCCAGTGAGACCAAAGGGAAATGTGTCTGCAAAGCCTGAGGAATATTTATCAAGCTGGTTTTGAGTTTAGTTCATTAGCAATTACCTTGATTTGTCTTCCCCCGTTCTTGCCAATTTACCAGGGCAACGTCTTGGAAACTCGCCTCATTTGGAGAGAACAGGATGTAATTAGCCAGATAATCTGCTGATTCCCCTGTCAACCTCTCTGTGCCCGGTCCCAACACACGCAGTGGCTGTGCAGGCTGGATCAGACCTGATTTCTGGTGCTGTTTATGCACTTAGTGTCACATAAGCAGGAACTAAGATGCTGTCCTGCCCTCAGGCAATGACAAATCCACCTCTTGGATCACTCCTCAGGCTGTAACCCCTGGGCTGAAACCATCTGGGAGCTTTTGTTCTGGGGTTAGTTCCTTTGCCAGGGCAACAGAATTCCCAAGGGTATGCAGATACCTATTTTTGAAAAGGATGGGGATGATTTATTTCCCATGGGCAGCTCATTTCTATTTTCTTGCTGTGTCCATCCTTGCTGCTTTTTTCCAGACCACTAGCTAAGGTCAAGCGACTCAGCCGCAAGTTGCGGCACAGCAAGGGCTCAGTCACAAGTCACTGGGCACAGATGGCACCACGTAAGTGACGCCTGAACATTTTAACTGCTCAGGGAAATTTCAGAGAATACCCAGTGCTGCAGAGTCCTTCAGGAGACAGAGGAGACTTGGTTTTCTACACCAGTTCTGGACCTGCAATTCAGTTGGTGGGGAGGAATACTGCCTGCTGCCTATTACAGCTTTCTTCCCTTTACTAAAGACCCCTCAGCAATGCCATGGGGGCTGTACAGCACTACCCAAGATATTGGGGCAGTGCTATAGGTCTGTGGTTAAGGGATGCCTCCCTTAATTTCCTTTCCTCAGGATGGAAAGGGCCATACTGCGTGCCTTGGGCTGATAAGCGCATGCCACCTTCTGCCCTTGTGAGAGGCCCTGCCACGGAGTTGGGAGTGCAACTGGCCTGTGTTTCTCTCAGACCACAAATGAATTTGAAACTCTTTGAGTCTTTGGCTTGTCACTCAGTGGCAGATGACAACAACGAGGACCAGAGCAGGGTGTCACAGTGGGTCAATTTGTGGGGACCGAGGGGCAGCAAGAGAAGCTGATGAGGTGACAGAGCAGGGGCTGTGAATGCCTGTCCCACATGGAGAAGGGCAGAAGTGTGACAACGGGCCAAGGCAGCAAGCACCAGCTCCAGCAGCAGCCAGCACTGGAAAGGGCTCTCCTGCTGCCAGGCTCAGGACTCTCCACAGCCCTTCTGCTGCCATCCCATTAGGAGCTCCCTAGGGAGGCCTTTCAGCCTGTTTTCCTGGTTTTGAATGCAGGGTTATCACACAGCTTTTCCTTGGCGACAAATGAGCAAGTGACGGTGCTGTGTGAACTGTGCCAGCTAAGTCCTGCAGCCCTGGGACCGGTGGCAGGGAAGCAGAGGAGAGACACAGCTGAGGGCAGGTTTTCTGTGCTGAGGGCTATACATGGCCCATCCTTTTCTGAGGAGCAGGATAGTAACGAAGCGCAATCAGAGCTGTGCGAGGACAGAATGGGGCAGGAATGGCCGGAGGGGATCCGGGGAACTGACAGTGTCAGAGCAGGGGACAGCCAGACACCAGCACTGCGGCATCCCAGCTGCTTCACCAAGCGGAGGGGAAGAAAAACGCCACCCTCAGAAAACACGTGTTCTTTCCTCCCATCCGCTCTGGAAGGGTCTCTGGGCGGGCTCTGAGGGGTCCCTCAGGGGCTGTGGGTTTTGGGGACAGCTTTGTGATGGCAGGTGTGAGCCGTGCACTGACGGACTGCTTCACATCAAGGCTGTCCTTTGCAGAAGGAGCATCTGGACATTCGGAAACACAGCCCAAACACAAGCTGCTAGGAAGTGAATCAGAAAACATCACTGCTCCCAAAACCAGACACCACCAGGGTCACATCAAAGCACTGCAGACACCCTGAGGCCAGCTGGGGATGTCTGTGGGGACACTCAGGCCTTCCCCGTGCCCGGCCACGGCAGGGAGCTGCGCTGCTCTACCCCCGCTCCCTCCTCGGGGGATGGCGATGAAACGCCCCTCCCCGCTCCTGAGGCCGTGCATCGGCGGATGTTCACCACGGAGGGGATGCCGGCGGGCGGGAGATGATCGGGAAGCCACGAGCAGCTCCGGCCGCGCTCCCGCCCCGTTCCCGCCCCGCTCCCGCTGGGACGCGCCGCCCCGCGCTGTTGTGTCCCCGCCGGGGGCCCGTTGCCGCTCCCGTCGCGAGCGGAAGCGGAAGCGCGGCGGC
>VXBQ01010979.1:482596-504573 GCA_013400175.1 Phainopepla nitens
GCTGCGTGCGCCGCGCCGGTGCCGGCGGTGCCGCCTGTCCCGGTGTGCACCGTCCCCGGCAGGCCGGGCTGGACGGGGATCTGGGGAGAGGCCGGGCTGGGCGGGGAGGGAGCGAGGCCCCCGGGTTGGAGCAGCCCCCGCCGCGGCTTCTCTCGCCCTCCTGCGCTCCGGCAGTTCTCGGCCTGGGAGTTTCTGTCCCCCGCTGGAGAGGCGGCGGAGATCTGACTGCCGTGTTGGTGCTGTCCGCTTTTCCACATGGCGAACTGCGCCGTCGGCTCCCCGTCTGCGGCTGGTGCAGGACTGGCTTGCGTCTGATAAAGGAAAGAAACAGAATCTTGGCCCTTAGCAGCTGTAATGCATGGAAGAATATGGCCAGAGAAATGGGCGGGGGGTAGTATTTTAATTATCCGGCTCAAAGGGCTGTGTGTTAAAGGAATATGAAAACTTCTGGGGACTTTAGGTCTGAACAATTATCTTACCGCGTTTGTTGCTTAAGTGTTGGTGGTGTTTATAATTATACACGCGAGCTCAGGCCTGAAATGAAACAGCACCAAAATGAATTAAGGAATGGTATGGCATCACTCAGGTGTGACTCAGGAACTCACTTTAAAAGCGTGAGTTGAATCTCAAGTCAAGAGAGTACTTACTTCATTTTAGGTTGGGATTTTTTTCCCCTTGTTTAATTCTGGACACTCATATTCCTGTGGCTTCATCATTCATGTCTGACAGGTTTTTCTTGAAGCAGTTAAAGCCTGAGTCAGGGAATCAGCCCTTTTTTTTTTCCAGTCTCTATCATTTATCTGAGTCTTCTTGGACAGTTTTCAGAGATAACTTCACTTTTTTATGGCTGTCTTTCTGAACTGAGGATATGCCCCTAGAAGATCACAAATCAGCCTTTGCTGTTTAGATCAACTCAAAAAGATTTTTATAAAACCTGATGGAGCAGTTACTAGTGTTATGTTTCTGGTACTAGTGACGGTGTTATATCCCCAAGCTGGAAAGGGCTGTTGCTGATGTTGGGGTACCGAGTGTTTGCTCAGCTATCTGTATGTTCTTTTGGGTTTTTTTTTTCTTTTTTTTTCAGGCTCTTTTACCTATGGCAAATGTGGCCATGATTGACTACACCTTGGAGTTCCTAACAGCAACTGGAGTGGAAGAAACCTTTGTTTTCTGCTGTTGGAAGTCAGCTGAGATAAAAGAGCATTTACAGTAAGAATCTCTACTTCTTTTTAGTTTTACTGCCCTCCAACAAGCCTCAAAGGCCTCACTGATTCTAGGAGCAGTGGGCCCCTAGCATATCTCAGAAGGGGCCGTTGCTGCTGTGCTGTGCAGTGTGTTAAGAGGGTTGAGTGTTGTGGCACTGCTCCTCAGTTCACCTGAGTGTACCTGAGCCTGGCCTCACTGTCACAGGGTGCTCCTTGCATCCCCTTACAGGTGTGGCGTGCACTGGGACACTGTGTCCTAGGGTGTCTGTAGGAACAGCCTCTTTGTGCCTTCCTGATGGTGCTTTTCTTTCCCTTCTTCCAGAAAATCCAAGTGGTGCCGGCACACGTCTCCCAACACGGTGCGCTTTGTCACCTCGGACCTGTACCGCTCCCTCGGGGACGTGCTGCGAGACGTGGATGCCAAGTCCCTTGTTCGTTCCGACTTCGTCCTTGTCACTGGAGACGTGGTGTCCAACTTCAATATATCCAGAGCCCTGGAAGAGCACAAGTAGGTGCTGCAGGAGTGAATGCTTGCCTGGTGTGCTGAGTCTCTGTGGCTCTCTGGGGAGCGTTCTCATGGTTCTGCCCTCCTTTTTCAGGCTGCGTCGTAAGATGGAAAAGAATGTGTCTGTGATGACCATGATTTTCAAGGAGTCCTCGCCTGGCCACCATGCCAGGTGCAAGGAGGATGACATTGTTATTGCTATGGACAGTGCCACAAACCGTGTCCTTCACTACCAGAGGACGCAGGGGCTGAAACGATTCCGCTTTCCCATGGTGCGTCCGGAGCTGGGCAGGTGGGAAAGGGCTGTGGTAGTGAAGCAGCCTGTCCAAGGAGATCCTCCTTGAATGAGGGCTGGGGAACTGTCCTAGCTGCTCCTCTTGGAGAAGCAGAGGATAGGAAATAACGTGGGGTAAACTGGCTTTTTTGCCCTTAATCTTTATTTGAGGCTTGGTGAAATCATGCTGGGACACGCTGTTTGTGACTCACTTCACTTTAAACGTGAGGCAGGTGTATTTCTCACAGTTCAAGTTTTGCCCTTTATTTCCTTTCCATGATGTAAAACAATGGAAGGAGATTATTTGTGCTGTCACAGGGGCTCCCAAATTGGGGTGCATGTACCATTACCATACACAGACTATTTTTACCAAATCGTTTAGGTAGGAAAAGATCTCTGAGATCAGAGAGTCCAACCTTTGATCACCACCTTATTAGCTAGACCGTGGCACGTCCCATCATTTCTTGAACACCTCCAGGGATAGGACAGCAGCACCTCCCTGGGCAGTCCATTCCAGTGTTTAACAACCTTTTCCTTTTTGAAATGCTGTTGAGCCTGACATGGGGAGGAATTACAGAGGTGCAAGGAGTGGTACCTCCTGTTACCTGTTTGTTCACCTAATAATGTTGTAAATGCTCTGTAAATGTGGAGGTACTTTCTCCATGAGATAGATGGTTTCTTCAACTCAGACCTAAGGCTGTGATTGTATAATATTTTCATCCACAAATCAGTAATCAGGAGGTTATTTCATGTCTTCAATTGGAAGTACAAATCACCATGGGAAACCAAAAAGGAAATACCAAAAGAAACAAAACCCAAAAATGCAGAACTCACCCACAGCTGTAAAAATTGAATTTGGATTTATCAGTGGGTTTTTTTGTACAGTTGTAGCTCCCAGAGACTGAGGTAAGGAGCCTCCTGAAAGAAAAGTAGTTGTTGGAAGTACAAGCTGTTTCTGGAGACCTGCACTTTGTAAGGGCAGGAGCAGTCTCTGCTGGCTGACACTCAGCTCTTTGTGATCAGTCTGTGCCTGCTAAGATTTGGTCTAGTGTAGATTGTAGATTTCTCTGATTCTCAGAACTTCAGCTAGTTTAATAATTCAGTCAATACTGCCCCTGGTTTGTTGAAGGCTCTTGGGGTTCAATACTGCATGGGGTACTCAGGTCATCTGAATTTTTTCCTCTTTCAGAGTCTGTTCCAGACCTCTATTGAGAATGTTGAGGTGCGCCATGACTTGCTGGATTGTCATATCAGCATCTGCTCTCCACAGGTGAGCCCTGCCCTTCCAAGGGTCCAAAATTCAGTCTGCACTGCTCCCTTGGTACTGCTGGTATGCAGGGTGTGTGTGTCCTGAGTACCAGGTTTGGGAAACAGAACTGGCTGAGCTGAGGGCCTGGGTGATGATGTGGTGCTACTGTGTGGAACACATGGGGGCTCAGTCTGTTTCTGGCATCCACTGCTCAAGCCCAGGCAGAATTACCTGGTGGATGCATCCAGAGACTGGCTGATTCAGCACAGAATTAACTATTTCAGAAAATAAGTGATTTCACTTTGGGTGTAGTAACATCTGTGGAGCAGAGATAGTGGCTGAGCTTAGAGAAAAGTGTCAATACTTGTAAGCTGGTACCATGTTAGGGTTACATTCGGGGTTATTCCAGTTAAGGCTCACTAACATATCTTCTAAATCTGATAAAGTTTGTCTGCAGCCTTCCTTTGGGGGTGAAACTACAAAGTGAGGCTGAGCAAATTGCTTGGAAATGCTAAAGCAATGTCTTGCCCCTTTTGAAAACCAGAATCTGTTCATGGATTCTGGAGGAGTAGTAGGAGGAGAAAATGGGAGGGTCAATATTCCTAGCAGGAGTCAGAGCTTTATTCAAGGCAAGACCATCACTTTCCTATATTGTATAACTTGACTGTAACTATGTTATTTCCATGTACTTTATTCCTGGCAGGTGGCTGAACTGTTCACAGACAATTTTGACTACCAGACACGGGATGACTTTGTGCGTGGTCTGTTGGTGAATGAGGAGGTAAGGAGAGGGTTGTTACAAGGGAGATCCTGTTACTTTGCCTTAGAGAACCTTCTGATGTGCTCCTGCCTGTCTCCCAGGTGCTGGGGAACCAGATCCATATGCATGTAGCGACAGAAGACTACGGTGCTCATATCTGCAACCTGCTGATGTACGAAGCTGTGTGCTCTGACATCATCCGGCGCTGGGTTTATCCTCTCACTCCAGAGATGAACTTCACTGATGACAAGGACCAGAGTTACACCCATTCCAAACACAACATTTACCGAGGGCTGGACGTGAGCCTTGGCCAGGGCAGCGTGCTGGAGGAGAACGTGCTCATCGGGCAGGGAACGGTCATTGGCAGCAACTGCTCCGTCACCAACAGCGTTATTGGGCAGAACTGCAGGATAGGTGAGTGCAAGAGGGGGAAATGTGCCAGCCTTGCCAGTCCAGGGCACACGTTTGTTGGGATTCAGTTTTTAAGGTGCGTTTGGCACTGAGAGAGGATGATGGGTGGGTACTGATTGATTGCTAATGGGAAGAAGGGAGAAAAGCTTGGTCTTCCAGCAGAGGAAATAGTTTTCAGGGTACCATAATGAAGTTGGAAAGTACTTCATGCAAATGAGTTGTTTCAGCAGCAGAGAATGCATGACCTTTACTAATCTAGAGTTATCAACCACCAACACCCTGCAAATGAGGGACATCTGTTCCCATTTTCATGAGCTGTTTCCTAGCAGCTTACTCCTAACCTTGCTCCCTCCTAGCTCACTCCTTCTTAGCCTTGGCTGGATTTTCTATTTTTCTTGTGATTTGGCTGTGTTTGTCGAAAACTGAGATGCCAGTTGTTACTCTCAAGTCTCTGCAGAGAACAAATTTGTCTTTCAGCTTTGGGTAGGAAGTGGGTGTAGGCCTCTGAGGCAAATTTTCCCATCACCTAACATCCATCACACATCAAGGGCATTGGGAATCAGTAACATGCTTCCTAGTGGACTCAGCAGTGTCAGAGAACACCAGACAGCTTTCCTCAAAGTATTTGTACTTGGTGGTGTCTTGACAGGTGATAAAGTCACTTTGGATGGAGCTGTTCTGTGGGACAGAGTGCACATAGCAGACAACGTGGAGATCCACCATTCTGTTATCTGCGATGAGGCTGAAGTGAAGGAGAAAGTAAAGCTAAAGCCCCGCTGTGTCCTCTCTTCTCAGGTGAGCTGATTTATGTCTGTTCTGCTTTCTGCCTCTCTTGGAAGGTTACTCATCTTACACTCTACTATTCCAGAACACAGGGCTGCCCCAAGCCTTTTTGCAGAGGTGGAACTGCTTCTGCTCCCACCCTTTTCTTCCCTTTGCTTGGCTGGGGAGTATAGTGTGGAACGTAGCAGTGCTGGTGTCTTCAGTTATACTTGTTACTGACAGCTTGTCTGGAGCTGCTGGTGGAGGTACAAGGGGGCAGTCAGAGTGTTTTTCATTAAGATATGTTTCACATATTTTCAGGTAGTAGTAGGTCCTGGCATCACTCTCTCTGAGGGCACAGTGATCTCTCTGCACCCCCCAGATGAGGAGGAAGAGGATGATGACCAGTTCAGTGATGATTCTGGTGTGAACAAGGAGAGCAAAGTGAAACTGAAAGGTATGAGAGTCTCTGTCTCCATGCACTAAAACTATGCAGAAGGTTTTTTCTTCCACGACCTTTTGGGGTCTTTACCAGCCCCATTCCAGACACTGCAGTGCCAGGGTGGAGCTTAGTGCTGCATTCAACCTAGAACTTATATGTTTTCATCAGGACAAGCAAGGATACTCAGCTGTGTCCAAGGGCTTTGTCCTTGTGAAGTACTGTTGCTACAGTGTGGGTTTGTCAAGGGATCTAAAAACATGCTCTGCCAAATGTTGCTTCTGTAGGAAGGAGTAAGTAAGTCACTTGTCAAGGCATGTGAGAAAACCAAAGCTGAAAGACATATGCATCTGCAGGAATCCCAGCTCCCTCTTGATGAAGGCTATTTAGGGGCAGTAATATGCAGGTTGTACCAGTCTGTTTCAGGTTTGCCTGTAAGCAGATCCGCTACATCCACACTCTGCTGTTTCTTTTTCAGGTTACAATAAAAAGGATGTAGGCTCAGAGGGCAGAGGCTATCTCTGGAAAGCAGATGACAAGAATGAAGAGGATGAAGAAGAGCAGAGACAAAGCCTATGGGGTGAGGAAAAGTTTAGTGTGGTCACCTGGGGGCAAACAGATAGGAGTGTGTTGGGGAAACCAGCCAAATGGGGTGCTGGTAATTGTGTCTAGAGCAAGACCTGGGCTTTGTGAAGCAGACTGGCTCCAGAAAACAGCTCTGTGTGGAGGGAAGGTGAGAGGTGAAAGCAGGTCATGGACCAGATTCTCTACCTGTGCTCTGTTTGTTAGGTATTTGCCTTGCACTAACACACAGAGCTGTCTGTGCTGGGAGTGCTGCACTGTGGGACAGCAGGCTCTCCCTCAGATGGGAATATGCTTTGGCTATTCCGGGTGCTGCTGGCTTTCTTCCTGCCAGTGGCAGTGTCTGCTGACAGTGCTCCATTGTGAGTCAGCAGTCTGCACAAAATGCACTTGCTTCTGTCCCTGTCCTTTGTTGTCTGCCTGCAGACTCCCAAAAATTCCCATTATCCTAGTGCCAGCTGTAGCATTCCCTCTGCAGCAAATATAATCATCTGGACCTGTAAATAGAAGCTTCCTTGCAAGGACAGATAGTTGCTGACTTGGTTGGGAAGTCCCTGGGACACCTGGTTCCTCATGATAGTTGCAGCTTTTGAGTGCTGAATGCTCTGAGTGCTACATCTTCTCCTTCCTCAGGCCCAGCTGTGCACTCAGAGGAGGAGAGTGAATCTGACAGTGACCTGAGCATGGGCTCTGAGGAGCCAGACAGTCGGGCAGCTTCCCCTCAGCTGGATGACATCAAAGGTGAGATGGGCTCTGAAGAAGTACAGTGACTCTGTAGGTAATGCAGTGTGTGAGGTTTGTGCTGATTCCTCTAGGTATATTGGAAAATTCCTGTACCTCTATGATATGTTGTTTCCTGATCTCACTTCCTGCATTTTCTATGGGGTTCTTAATATTTCCTGTATCACTGCTGGGTTAACCCAAGGCAGTCAAGGATGAGAAACTAGACAGTCTCCATATTTCTCATTCCTCATTACTGGACCTTCATGAAAGAGACCTCCCTGAGTTGTCTGTTTAAATGGCAGTGTCATTGCCTAATTTTAGAGACTATGGGAAGGTCCAGCAGAGTTTCTCTGTATGGACAGATTAGTACTGTAATAATTCTGGAGAAATTAATGTCCTTTTAGGAGCTGCCTCTTTTGGCAGAGATGTTTTGGTTTTCTGTTTTGTTGTGTTAAATTTACCTGGATTTGAAAGAGGTTCAGGCCAAATTGGAAAAACCCAAAAACTTTCTTATGTTGGAATATCGCCCCAGAGGAAATTAAACCAATAAATTATAGGTTTGAATTAATACTTTTAGTTATGGGAAGATGAGGTTTGTCTGAAAAGGAAAGGCTAGATTGTGGAAGTATAATAGAAAATTTGCTCTAAAAGGCTGCAGAGGTAAATAGCTTTGTACTGTTTCTGTGGATAGATCAATTATATTTAGTAGATGGTTTCCTTTGTTTGAATTATATCCCACTATTTATGATTGCTGTGAGCTTGTGTCAGCTTACAGAGAACAAATAGACATCAGTGTCAGAATGCTTTTTTTATGAAGGGCATCATTCCTTCAGTAATGAGCAGTTTGAAGAATCTGTGCTTTCCCCTCATGTCTAACTGCCTGTCTTTCTTTCATTAGTTTTCCAGAATGAGGTTCTGGGTACGTTACAAAGGGGCGAAGAAGAAAACATTTCCTGTGACAACCTGGTCCTGGAAATCAACTCCCTCAAGTGAGTTGGGGACGTCCTTAGGGATCCTTGGGGTGTCCAAAAGAAGAGGAGAAACCACGTGAATGCCCGTTGAGAGCTATTTTATCAGTATGGAGCTTGAGAAATGCAGCTTAGACATCATGACTAAATGACAGCAAGAGTTGATGGAGAGCACCAGCTGCATCTCTAGCATCCTTGGTGGTTAGGCTTTTCCTGCCCCATCTCTGTAACAAGAGATTGAATTGCTGCTAAATAACTGTGGAAGGGAACAAGCCAATTCTTGGCACGACTGCCTGGAAGTTCATGCAGGGTCTGCTGCTCTGGGCATTGCAGCTGAGACTGTGCTGTGGTGTGGCTTGTCCACAGTATTTTTACAGCAGCAAGTCTAGAACACATAATCAGAGTGCCTTTTATCTAGTGTTTCTCAAATCCAAACCTGTGTGCCTTCTTTTGTGCAAGAGCATTCCTGCAGCACGCTGGTAAATGTGAGGGTGCTGTCCCTGCAGCAGCTTGTTCCAATTGTGATAACAGATTTTCAGGACTTAGGGCCTTATGCAGGGCCTGATGCAATGCAAAGTGATTTTATGGTCTGAATATTTGGAAAATCAAATAAGCAAATATCAAATAGGTCACAAAGATGAAAATCAGCTTTTCTGCTCTGTCTCTGTGAATAGCCACAGTCTGCAGAGATCAGACAGTGTGAAATGTTGAGGGTTTTTTGCCTTTTTCACTGTAGGTATGCATATAACATTGGCCTGAAGGAGATGATGCAGGTGCTCAGTAAGGTGATCCTGGAGTTCCCACTGCAGCAGCTGGATGCAAACCTGGACTCCCAGAACTATTTCTCAGCGTTACTTCCTGTGAGTCCTGCTCCCTCAGACTCTTCTTTGGGCTTGTCTCCTAGTGTGTAGCAGCCTCTTTGTGTGCCCCAGGTAGTTCCTGCCTGAGAAATCTCTTTGGTCAAGCCTGGAGCCACTTGAACTCCTTGAGTTCATGAGCCTCTTTGTCTTCTACAGAAGTAAAAAAGAACTGAAACTGTTGTTCCTGCTTCACAGAGCTCAGCTGAGACTGTAGATGTGCGTGCTCTAGTTCAGTGGTTGTTTCTGTTGCCTTTGTGAGACAGTAGAAGTGCATCATTTGTAAAAGAGAAAAGAGAAAGCCTGTTAGAGATATCTTTACAGGCTTGCATTCCAGCAACCATCCAACTTCCAGTCCATCTCAAGGCCTGTCTCTGAGGCAGTGGGGAGCACTCCTCTCCCAATGGGATCCTTTCTAAGGTCTTACTCGTCTGCATACTATAATTGGTGCCAAATTTTTTTCAGGCAAATGCAAAGGCATGATATTGTTGTCTTTGTGCAAAGATAAAGTTCTGCTTTGTTTCCAGGGAGATGGGTTGTATAGCTGGGTGTATCAACTTCAATTTCTTGCCTTATGGCAGACAAAATAGGGTAGGATCTGTTTTAAAAAGCAGGCAGTCGTCTCTTAATGGTTTTGTTCACCCAAGCTGAAGTCATTGTAGTATTTCTGTCTCCTTGTTACAGTCCATTTATGTATTTGACTTTGCAAACTCTACAGAATCTGAAGATGTTTCTTCAGAATGAATAGATCTGACACATGTTTGGGACAGACGACTTCAATTTTTTTTTAGACTACTTTTTTTTTTTTTTGGGAGATTGAGAGAAACACTAGACTTCCTAATAACCCTTTCTCTGAGGAAGTATGTACTTTCAGTTGATGGGAAAGGGTGGAAAACTAATTCTATTTTGTGTAGGTGTAAGCATGCTACTTAATTCACCTCTTGGACATGTGGAGATGCCTTCTGCAGGAAACATCCATGTAAACTGATCTGTTCTTCGGATGGCTTAGTGAGATTTGCTGCTTACTCTGGTTTAAATTCTGCTTGCTTCTGTTCATTTTTCCAGACTGTTGTCTTGAATAGCATGTCCTGTCCTAGAAAAAGAGAATTGAAGGAGGAGGACCAAAGAAAATGTTGGAGCAGGTGTTAGATTCTAAGTGGAAGGCAGTACATCTAGACAACAGCTTGTGTGGAATTGGTAGCTATATAGGATGTTTTTTTTTTTTATCCCAGCTGGGATATGGCATCTCTTGGTCTCCCAGATTAGGCTCCTACTCTAGCATGAGTGGGAAAGGAGGATTTCACTGCAGCACCCAGGCAGAAGATGATCTAGTCTGGGATGAAGCATATAAATGCATAAAGTTTTGTGTAATTGCCCCAAACCTCTAGAAGCTGAAGACAACGGTAGTACGTGAAGAGTTTCTCTGGGTGACTTTATCCATGTATTTTTCATCAAAGGAAAGCTAATGCTCATGTTTAGCAAGTCAGCTCACCTGTAGTGAGAAGTAGTAATAATCAAAATGTAATGATTTGAGTGACCACGTGTCATGTCATGGGCAGGTGGCATTTGTCTAGGCAGGGAATTGTGTTCATTTATGAAGTACAAATTACCCTTAGATTTATCAAAGAAAGCCAAACCAAATTGGTGTCAAACCAATTGACATCATGGCAGCCAGTTTCTCTAGATTCTCCCTTGTAAAAACAACCAGGAAGTTTCTTAGAGAATCCTTCTCTGGAGCAGTTTGTGCCTCGATTGGTGCCTTCACTGTGCTCAGGGTTGCTGTGCTGACTTTCTGCACTGCATTCAGCAGGAGCAGTGTCCTGGTGAGGTACAGATGTGTTCACTTGCACTCCTGGCGTTTGCCACTGTTACAGTAACCCAATATTTGGCATGACATACACCTCCAGTAGATGTAGTGAACCAGCCTTCAGAGGTTTATTAAACACACCTCACTGGTCTTCTGAGGCAGCAATTTTGTGAATTTACCAGCAGTGCTCTGAAAAGACCAGTTCTTTGGGCAGAAGTTGTACAGCATTTGGAACAGTGGCTTCTCTGCAGCTTGCGATTCCCTGGTTAGACAAAAGTACATTCCATTGATTTACTAATTCTTATTTACACTCTGTAAATCCCAAGCACAGGCTTGGTATAGGTTAGTACATAATGGAAGCAGTTTCTGCTGAAGTTTGCAGCTAAAACTGCCTCAGGCAATAGCAGTTTTGGGCTGAGAGCTGCTCATGATGGAGTAGTTATGGAAGAGTGTTATTTTGTGTGAGATGGGGCTACCTGCATTCTGAGAGTGATGGGTATCAGAAGCCCACTGAACCTTACAGACCTGTTTTATGTTTCTTATTCTCTTTGTAGCCAACTCTGACCAAGAGATGCTGAAATAAGATGGGCTGCTTATGTAAAACCTATGGTAGAGCAGTCCCAGGCAGCTCAGGAGGGAAAATAGTGGGGATACCATGGTTCTGATGTATGATTTCACTTCAAATCACAGTATGTGGTCTGAAGTATTGACCCCTGAGCATGAAGCTCTAAAGTGTTGCAGTAATATTAGGAAACAAGCATCTGTAAAGGATATGCCTGTGGGTATTTTTTTCAGATGAAACGTGGAGGCTTGAGAAAGAAAGGTATCCAGTTTGATGTATATCAGGTGTCTCGTTCACCTCTTGTGCAAGTTGTAAAGTAGAGAAGGTGCAGAAATAGACCTTTCCTAGAGCTATAGGCCTTTCCCAGAACTGGGACTCTGTAATGGTGTACATGTGAACACACCCTGGGATTGCTTATTTGGGGACCAAATGGATTTCTGCTGTCACTGAAGCCATTTATGGTGATCAGCACAGGTGCTGTTGTAGTCTGACAGGTTGGAATTACAGTTTTGTTTGTTGTGTTTTGCACGTACTTCCTGATGGTGTTCTTTGCTGGTAGAGGTGTGAAATGATCTTGGTGTTGAGACTGTCCTTCTGACAGGAGGGCTGGATCACAAACCTCTTTGAAGTTGTTAGAATATCGTTGACCAGATTTGATGAAAGGTGAATCAACCTGTCAGAGAAATTTGATTGCTTTCTCTAGACTGTAGATTGTTTTGAGGAGTTACCTACGTAGAGTCAAAGCCTGAAAAATTGTGATATTATCCATAGGGCTCTTTGTCAGGTACCTTTTCACATTTTTCAGTGTTTTGTCAAATCCACATTGCAAGCTTCCAGTGTAGATTTTCATGAAACTCCCAAAATAGTCTCTCTGGTCATACAGGCTCAGAGGATGTTTTTCCTAGGGGCTCTGTAGGGCTGAGCCCTACTATCCCCATTAGCACCAGTTACAGTGCAGTGCATGTTCTCAACTTGACATGGTATATTTTTTCTTCTTTCCCTTTCCCAGCAGCAGGCACACTGAATTGACTCCTGGGGTTGTGTTTTCTTTATAAATAACCTGCTTTCAGAAATTCAATAGCTTCTGGTTTGATTTGCACCTGCTTATGATTTAAAAGTGTTAATATAAAGGTATCACAAAGTGTTTCTTAGCGTGGAAGGAAGTTTCCAGTAGCTTTACTGCAGTTGAGGTGAAGATTCCAAAGAATAAGGAGAATGGGGAGATGGTTGTAGAGGAGGGAAGAGTGTTTAGCATTAAGTATTTTGCTAAACAGTAAAGTACCTCCTGTAAATATGCCACAAAACCCCCAGTTGTTTTATTGTGATACCATGATGATCAGGATCATTCTGGGCTGTTACTGTTGTTCCTTAAACCAGTCAGTGTACCACTGTACAGATGAGTTTGTTTGTACTAATCCCTTTCTTTGTTTCTGCTGGAGGCATGCACATTCCAGCATGGTTGCATAGCAGATGTGTCTGAAGAGGTGATGGAGTGCAGTACTGCAGGGTAGATGAGCACTGTTTCCTAGCTCAGGCTGCCTTGGGTAGTCCACACCAGCCTGGACTGTCTCCATAGCCTGGGTTGTAGCTCTGCTGTGTGTGCTGGAGCTCTCCCTCTCAGGTCTACTGCCTGTTTACAGTTATCCTGGACAGTATAATGCTGATTAACCCCAAATCCAGGTGACTCAAAGCTTCTGCATCACACCCCAAGCCCCTGTGAATTGCCAGTTTCCCTTCAAAACAGACCAGATGTGTTCTGTAAGGAGACACTGCTGAAGGCACAGCAAACCATTGTATTTGTGCAAGCATGCCAGGGGTGTAGTTTCAGGATCACCTGCTGTTGAATTACTCCATTTAAAAAGATATAGAACTCTGATTTAATTTCCTACTATGTATTTGTAGGATGATCAGGTCATGATGTGGCCAGTAAAGAATTTTTGTATCTTATCCAAGTTCTGATACCTTTTAAAATTTTTATGGACAGGGATCTAAGTATTATCTCCTATCCCATATTCAGGTCAGTCTGTGCTGCTTTGCAGAGCTCCCTGCTGCATATTTCCCAGATATGTACAGCAAGAGAAAGCACTGTGGGGGACTCAGAAATATTGTTTGAAGAGGCAGCACTACAGTCATTAAACTTTAGACTTCAAGAAAAGTAAGCCTTGGAGGAGAGAACAACTAATAGTGTAACAACTTCTTGCCCTTCATTCTTCCCACTCATTCCCTGCAGCAGGCTTCAGGATCCAAACAAGCCTCTAGGCACACAACAAATGTGTGCTTTGCACTTAGGGGCTGCTCTGGCGCGTTCTTGTTTTAGGGGTGGTTGTTTTTCACTGTTCACTTCTGCTCAGCTGGTAATTAACTTGGCATTATCTTTTTCAATGTTTCCTTATTCGTCCTTCTGCTTTGAAGGAAAATTCCACTGAAATGTCAGCTGCTCTGTGGGGGGAGGCTGTGAGTAGCATATAGGTATCTCTCCTTATCAGTCTGCAGTGAAGAGATTTTGTTTGAATACCAGACTCAATTTAACACATTTATTGTGATGATCTGGTATTCCATCCAGAGAGGCAAAATCAGGAAAGCTAACAGATATTCTGAAAGCTTGGTAAAACTAGGTTCTGTCCTCACATGTGGGATTCAATGGCATCTGTTTCATGGACAGAGAGGGTTCAATACCTGAAGTAGTCAGCTGAATAGTTTCATAAAATGCTTCCCTGGGTCACTTTCTTGCTGTAACACAGCTGAGAGACAGGGCTGAGTGCACCCATCCATCTCAGCTCAGGAGCGCTTCTGTGTTTTCTCCCTGCAGCTGTTGAAGAACTGGACCCCGTTGTTTAAGAACTACATAAAACGAGCATCAGATCACTTGAATGCCTTATGTGCCATTGAGGAATTCTTCTTGGAACATGACAGTCTCTGCACATCAATAGCTAAAGTGAGTATCCACTCCCAAATCTGTTTTTGCTAGAATCACAGTGGAATGCATCCTATTTACATCATCACCCCTCTGCTGCAGGGGAGAGAATTTTGGGGTCTCGGTGGAGAGGATGTGTAGAAAATCCGTCCATAACAATTTCTTAAAAAAAACCCAACTAGTTCTGTGTCTGCCTGTGCCTCTGAGGGAGCACAGCTGAGGGTGAGTATTAATTACCAGCCTGCAGCCTGTGGGGAGCTATTATTTTGCAGCTTCCAACATAGATGCCCTTGTGTGTGACACTGGAAGAGGCAAGGCCAGAGACTCACTCTAGGAAGAGTTTCACTTAATTTATCTCTCCATGGTCCCTGGGATCTCACTGCTAAATGGTTTATCCTACTTTGGAGTGCAAAACAGAAAAGCTGGGAATAAAAGTGGAATTTTATTCAGGCTGAGCTAGTTATGAAATTAGGAATAAAGGAATAAAGTTATGTGACTTACTATCTATCTCCCTGCTTCTACGAATTTTCATATATTCCTCCTCACCATTCCTCACAAATATTTTGTCCCTGCATTCTGTCTGCCCTATCACATGGAGAGCATTTGACTTGGATTGCAAGGCTCCTTTAGCAGCAACTCAGGAAAAGCCCCTGTCTATTTTGGAAGAGCTCTCCTAGAGCCTGCTTAACTCTTGATTCCTCAAGAAAGAGTAATCCTTACTTCTGCTACCAGTGCTTCTGGCTGATGGCAAAGCACTTAGGACTGGAGCCAAAAGCCTTCAGTTTGGTGAGCCAAAATGTCCTTGAATTACAGCAATTGTCTGGCATGTGTCCATTGTTCTAGGGGCCTGGGTTTCCCTAGAGGCTGGGAATTGAAGTGACACTTTATATTGGGAGTTGGCAGCCAGCTTTGGTAGTGCTCTGCTGCAAGGAGAGCGACTGCGAAGTGCCTGCTCTGCCTGAGCACAAAGGCACCCTGAGAAAGCCTGGTCGCGTCTCCCCTCGCTCACAGAGCAGGGCCTTGAGCTCACAAATGACCAATTGCTTTGACACCTGCCATAAGGCACTGCAGAGAGAGAGCTGGCAGGAGGAGGGAGCCTGGGGCAGAGCTGGATAGGTTCATGCTCCTCTGCACGTGTCACTGTTGTATGTGCATCAGTTGCTTGTTGGATCTGCTTTGGGGGTGGTGTTTGGTTTGCTTTAGAAAGAGAACTTATGTCTTGAACTGATGTCCTCTGTGACCCTTTGTTCCCCACTGCTCTCAGTCATACCCAACATCCTCAGAGCTGAAGCTGATGGGGCTTGAACTTTGACTCATTATGTGTCCCAGCATCTGTCAGGAACATAAGGCTTGGTAGGAGAATCATAGTTATTTTTAACAGTAGAAGGAAAATGAAGCAGACTGAATGCCTTCTGGTGAAGACGGAGCTGAGAGACACAGATTACGTGCAAACTTTGTACTTGGACATGAGCTAGTCCCAAAAGAGTTTATAGAGAGCCTGTTGCTCTTTTCTAATTGATGCAGGTGTTGATGACATTTTACCAGCTGGAAATTCTGGAAGAAGATGTAATTCTCAATTGGTTCTCTTTGCGGGACACGTCTGACAAAGGAAAGCAGCTTCGTAAAAACCAACGGGTGAGTCCCAAAGGTGTTGGGAGAGGCCAGGGTGGGGGGAGAGAGACAGACAACAGCTGCTGAAAGAAACTTGAAGTGAAGTTTGGTGTCACTGTCACCTTCTGTGGAGCAGCTGCCGTCACATGGTAGGCCAAGAAACACACCAGTGCACTGAACACTAAGCAACACAGATTTGTTCTCCAGAAGAGGCATTTCTGTGCATCCTGCTGTAATTATCCTGTTTGGATGAGGAATGGAGGTAGGATGAGGATTGTTTCTAGTGGGCTCTCTGTAGCACAAGGCCAACACTTTCTGGAGTAGCAGCACGGCTTCTCTAAGCCAACACCCATTTGAAATGGGCTTGAGGCCAATGCCGTGTGTGCTGGCCCCATGCAATGCCTTTGAAGCTTTCATTCCTGGCTCAGCAGTCCCTTCACATATATTTCTAAGCATTTGCTGTACTGAGTGGTTTCATTTGGCTTCTGTTGCAAGGAGCATATAAACTTCCCTCCTCCATCAGGCAGAACTTTGTGCTGCAGTTTGGCTGAGCCCTGTTTCAGTCCTCCTCCCTGGATCTGGAAGAGAAATAGAGGGAAAAAAAGCCATCTGAAGAACAACTTTGTTCAAGACCTTTGCAAAGTCAGCTATTAGTATAGGTCAGCAGTGCTTTCAGCTGCTTGTTTAAACTCAGTTAAGATGTAGAATGAGCTGCCTTTTAAATAGCAGTTTCTGAGGGACAAGTTTTTTTCCCAGCAGAGTTTTCCTAACATGTCAGCTAAGGTACAGCTGGCATCTCTTTGCCCTTAAGCTCTGAGAAACTCTCAAACTTTTGTCTTTTTGCTGAGTGTTGGTGGGATTGTCTGACTGGAGGAATCTCCTTTAGGGATTTAATCAGTTTGCATTTGTCTGTGGCATCTCAGTTGTTTTTCACCCAATGTCTCTCTCTCCCTCAATCTGCCTCCATTTCTGTTTCTTCTGGAAACACTTTCTCTTTCTTGTGCATGATAGTGATGCTCATTCACAGGCTGTATTTGTTGAGCATTTCCAGCATCTCTTAGGTGTCAGTTGTTACCCAATTACGTTTCATTCTCTCTGCAGCTCCAGAAGTTTATCCAGTGGCTGGAGGAGGCAGAGGAGGAGTCGTCTGATGGCGACCAAGACTGACATGATGGCTCAGCATGAGAAGAGGCTCTCACTGCCTTTCTGGGCCAAGTGGGCAGGGCAAGATCAATGCCAGTGCATGGTGTGTAGATGTGGGGCCTGACATCGCAGTGACTGACAATCCCATCATTAATTCAGTTGTGTGTTCTCAACTTTGCCACTTCCCTCCCTCCCTCATTTGCACCTTATGTTGCACCCAGTATAAAAACTATAAGGGAAAAGCAGGAGGTGGTGATACCTAAAATCCCTCTGGAGCCTGGATGTGATGTACTATAAGCTATCTTTTGGGAGGTCCTTGTCACTAATACAAAGGGAGAGAGTAGACGCAAATGCGTACGATGCCCCTGTAGATCTAACCATCAGGGTTGTGGAAGAATGGTCATACAGCTAAAGTATTTGGAGTAATTTTTGCTTCTGGAGCTAAGGGAACTCCTGCTGAAGAGACACTGGCAAGGTTGGTGAAAAAAAGCATGTGGATTAGGATCTAGAGTGCAGGACTAGAATTCAGGAATTCTTGTGCCTGGAGAAGATGCAGTTGTCTGAGGACGCCCAAGGCATTTTGCAGCCTAGAAGGCACTTCTGTGATCTTTCCAAAAGGGAAAATCTCTTGCCATCTGCCATGCTAGGATCTAACACAAATTGCACAGCGGAGTTGGTAAAACCATGTGTTTCCTGTGCTGAAGAACTGGGGTGATGTGTACTCAGCTTCCCCACAGGGTGGGTTGATGTGGATGGCTGTACGGATCACCAAATCCTGCATGTGATCGTTCTTCTGTGCCCCCAGCTTAGCAGACGTGTTTTAGAGAAGTGTCTGTTTCTTTCTTTATTTTTTTTTTATGAAAAGGGAGCAGAGGTGCCTGGCTCCTCCTGCTGCACCAACTACACTTGTGTTTTGCCCTTGGGGCACTGACTGCACCAGCTGCTTTGAGGAGAATGCAAGTTCCCAAGTTCTGCTCCAGTGTGAAAAGGAGAGAATGGTATTTCCTTCAGCAGCACACGGTCTGTGTATCCACATGATTTCAGTTATATAAGCTTGCTTACTTCATGGCCGTTTATTTATTTGAAAACTTCCCTCAGACAGCAGGAAAAGTGCTGCAAACCCACTGTGAGTCTCTGCAGCTGCAGAGCAGCTCGGCAGGCAGCAGGGAGTGAGCGTGCCTCTGGCTCAGACAATGTGTGGCAGCAGCAAGGCCTTTAAGAACAGCTTACTTGGAAGTGTCACTGTGCTGTGTTCTCCCCTGCTCTCAAAGAACAGAGTGAAAAGGGTGCTGCAACCATCCGCTTGTGTTCATAGGTGGGTTATTTGTTGGATGTGCTGACCTTGCCTCTGCCCCTTCAGGAGGAGCATGGAATAAATCCTTGCAGGGGGAAATGCACTGGAGCTGCCCACTCAGGATATTTACTTGGCCGTTCCGTGGTGCCACAATTGTCAGTGAGAGGACAGACAGCATTGGATGCTGGAGACCAGGCATGCTGCCTCTGAAAAGCTGATGTTCAGGCAGGGCCATCTTGTGCACTCACACTATCAGTTGCCAGGATTGTGCATAAATGTCCTTGTTTTCTGACATTGCAAACTCAGTCTTGTAAATGTTGGGGAAATTGTTGGTATCTGAATTTTCTGTATCTGCCAATATTTAATTCAGGGAGCAAATAAAAACTATCCTGGTGTTATCAGTTTGTTTGCTTTTTTTTGGCTTGGTATTGTATGTCTCCCGTTTTACATGCCTGAGCAGGGCTTCATGTGTAAGTTAAATAACTCATCACTGCTTTTTCCTCAGATTTTAGGCACACAATAGGCAGGTAGGAAATCAGCAGAGCATTGAATTGGTGAAAGTTGTTCGATGGTGACTCATGACCCTTGTTTGCAGCTAGAGAACAATTCATTAAATCTTCTGAACTTGGAATCCTGAAGTGGGTGAGGTTTGGTTTTGTACAGAATTATGTTGCAAAGATGAACCTTAAATTCAAAGAAATCTGTTATCATTTGTCATTATGGGAATTGATGGGAATGTTGGCTGATATATTCTGCATTGCGTCCTCCTGATTCTGGAAAATAGGAACTGGCAGAGGCAGGGAAGGGCAGCTGCAGAGCCCTTAGTAAAACCATTTACAAACCAGCTGCAAGACTTGGTAATTTTAAAATCTCCTTGGACATCTCAAGTATGTTTTTTCCTTTTACAGGGTAAAGATGGCTTAAGAATAAATTTAACATGTAGTGCTGTAAATAGCTCTGTTTTGCCAGAAGTTCTTGATTATTTCTGCCAAGTAACAATTCCACTTTTGTTTTTTTCACATTCCTTCCTCCTTTGCTCCAGCTTCGTGGTATGAGCTGCTTTTTTACCTGGGAGTTAAAATCCAAGGGAAGAGTGTTGCTCTATGGCCACATCCTTCAGGCCTTGATGGTGTGTGTGGGGGGGTAGTTTTACAGATGCCAAGAGTAGGGTAGCAAAAAGAAATTAGGACACTCGATACTCTCCAAGGTGGATTCTGGCATGGTGCAGCATCCTTATGTACTGATACGTGTTGTACTTTTTAAAGGAGCATTTATTCCATTGCTGAAGTGTGGGGTGGACTTTATGCTTTCATGTTGCTTCAGTTAAATTTGTTTTCTTGGCTGGAAGACTGGAAATGCCTTTGAGAGCAATCTTGAATGTAGAATCATTGCTACCCATCTCTGAGCAATGTCAGCAGTTAGTACTTTATTTTCCTAAGGCTATAATAATGAACTTTTCTGAATTCCCATCTGACAGGGATGGATGGATGGATGGATGGATGGATGGATGGATGGATGGATGGATGGATGGATGGATGGATGGATGGATGGATGGATGGATGGATGGATGGATGGATGGATGGATGGATGGACGGAACCTCGTATTCCTGTATCAAACCCATAACTTCAGTTAACAACAGTGCCACTTTTAAAAGAAAATATTAGTTTGGTGTTGCTTAAAGGTGTGAGTGATGGAACTCAAGTACATCCACCTCTGCTTTGGGCTCTTCCAAGATGCACTAAAATGTCTGAAGCCTGTGTACTCTGTAGGGAGAAGCAATGTTATCAATGCTGCAATTTTTAAGTTGCAATAATTGCAAAAATAAGCCAACAGGCCGTTCAGAAACTCTTCCTTGTGGACCTTGGAGTGCACAGCACAGTCCCCTCCTAATTTCTTTGGCACTGTGTTCTTAACTTCCATTCAGTGAGTCATGCAGCACAAGGCCTCTGTGAGCACTGAAACTGATCTATCATTGAGTCTATTCAGTCACTTGGCCTGTTTTACAAGAAAAGGCAGCTGTAGCAATGAGATTACATCTACTACCACCCTGGGGGGTGTGGTACCCTTCCCCCTGAGCTCCACGTGCTCCCTTGGGAGCTCAGCACTACCGAAAACTGCCCTTTTGGTAACAAAGGTGTCTATTGTGTACAATACAGTCTCCAAGGTGCATCCACAGCTGTGCTGGCAGGTGGGTGGAACAGTGGCACTGCCAGGGGCAGACTAGGGTTCTTTCACATGTGCCTGCTTTTGGCACATGGAGGTGTTGCAAAAAGACTTTAAGATTAGCTCTGTCGGGGTTGACACAGGAAGAAGCAACTTAAACTAAATTTCTCCATTCCTGACCTGGATTCTTCAGTCCAGGTACACCAGCTTTTACCACAGAGCTCCGAGCATAAGGAAATTACAATCTTCCAAGAGCTGATGTGGAAACATGGGAGAGTCTCAGACCTCTTACAACTTCTGCTTACCTGAGGACTTCCCTTGAATTTTTATTCTTTTTTCAGTTTAATGTTGGGTTCTTCCCCCAGTCAAGCAGTGCTGCCTGGGTAATTACCAGCAATGCCTGCAGGACTCTTTAATGCATTAGGAAGCTTATTTAGCTCAGCCTGCCTGCCTGCCTGAGGAACTTGGCTCTGTTCCCTGTAGGATCTCTCTGGCTCCTTTTCCTACGGCAGGGGAGTCTAGTCTGAGGGCTGATCTAGTCTCATGCCCTGTGCAGGCCCGTGGTGTGGTGCTTCCTCTGCATTTGTTCCTTCTAATCCAGGATGGTGCAAGGCGGTTCTTGCCCTTCCTGTTGGTGGGTGTTCCCAAAACTCCATCCACCCCAGCTTTGCTCTCAGCCACAACTCCAGGAAGCTGCTGATGGAGATGGTTCCTTGGTGCCCACTGGGTGCTGGCAAGGTGTGCAGAGGGGAAACCAGACAGCCTGAGACTGCTGTGGAACAGAGGCAAGTCCTAGGGGCTGGGGTCACAGTGCTGGTGACTATAGGTAAGAATGTCCTTGGGTCTGGGGATATAGAGGATGGGAAGAAACCACACAGCCAAAGGGTGCCCAGCTGAAGAAGCCATAATATGTGGAACGAAGGATGCTCATGGAGAGCAGAGGAAAGACTGCTTGGTGAGGAAAAGGCCTGAGCACTGGGGTTAGTTGTTGTATGGTGACAAGGGGTTCAGAGGGAAGCCTCAGCTGGAGAGGAGCTGGGGTGGGTGGTAATCCCTGCGTGTGGCGGCCATCTGAGACAGTACAGGGAGCTCAAAGGAGTCTGTACATGGGAGAATAGGGTAGAGATGGATACGTGTCATGTTTTGTAAGCTGTACTCATGGGGCACACAACTGTATGAGGAGCACGGGGAAGGCTCGGAGGTGTGTGATAAAGGACCAGGGCTGCAGAGATAGAAGGGGAGGACTGGAGTGTGGACAGAAGCGAAGGTCGTGGGACACAGGAATGACCATGTGAGTGAAGCAGCATCAGAGAGTGTAAAGGGGATGAGAAAGCTGAATGGGAGTGGGGAGGCTGGGAGAGCTATATTCCCCCTGGCACTGGGAATGTGGGTGCACGGGGAGTGCCAGGCTGCGGATAGGAGGATGTGGATGTGAAGTATAAATCCCAATGCACCCACGGGCGGTGGGGCTGGAGGTGTGCCGTCCCAGGGGCCGTGCACCCCCACGGGGCACAGCAGCAGCGGGGTGGATGGGTGTGCAGAGGGTCAGTTCCAAATGAGAGGGGCAGTTCCAGCGAAAGGGAGGTCTCCTATCCATGCGGGATCTGCTCGGGGGCAGGGTGCAGGCCAGCATCGTGGCGGGATCTGGGCCCAAGCTCCCGGGCTGCCCGCTGATCCCGGTCCCGGCCCGCGGCGGGTCCCGGTGCGGGGCCGGTCCCGCTCCGCGCCGCGGCCCCGCGGGGCGCCG
>VXBQ01010979.1:504919-540261 GCA_013400175.1 Phainopepla nitens
CCGGGGTGGGGAGTGCCCCTCTCGTGCCCGGCGCGGGGCGGGGACCCCGATCCATCCTCCATCTCCATTGCCTTTCCTTGGAGAGGATGGGGATGGTGACCCCCTTGGGGTCTGTCTGGGGGGACACACCCTCCGTGCACCCCAGCACCTGACCTCTGGGAGGCTGGTGGTGATACCCCCTGTGCACATTCTCTGGGGTTCGTTGTCCCAAGGTGCTGCCTCCGGGGACAGCCCCACATCCTCGGATCCCGCATCAGCTCTGGGGCAGCTGCTCCATGCTAACTGCGCAGTGAGGGAGCTGGTGATGCCCTGCTCTAGGTGCCAGAGGCACCTTGGAGGAGACCCTCATCCCCGCCTCAGGGTCACCTCCTCCCCGTACTCAGGATGTTTGGCCAACACCTTGCCTGAGGTGGTATCTCCCATGCAGCCCACACTGGGGCGTCTGGGGTGGTATACCCGGATTGTATTCTACTCAGGACTGTCGTTCCCCACCAAAAGGCTTGGGCATCTCCGACTGTGCCTGCCTGGGGAGAGTGCCTCTTGCTCCCTCCTCCAAAATGGTGTGGATGTAGTGCCACCTCCATCAGCCTTTTCCACAAAATGGATTTGGGGACAGTTGTTCTCCTACCATCCATTTTGGGGACGAACATCCATTTTGGCAGCTTTGTCCTCCGCATCTCATTTTTGGGAAGAATGCGTAGAGAGGACCAGCTTTCTCCTGCCCTGCCTCCATGGGGAAGGAGTGAGAGCTCTCCACATGCTGCCCATCTCTGAGCAAGGGGTGTGTGCAAGACCCAGTGTACCTATGTACATGTCCCATCCTCAAACTGAGATGTCCCGTGCTCAATCTCTGGTATGGAAGAGGGGTGCAGCCCTGCCTCATATCCCATCTCCTGCAGGGCACCTCTCTTACAACACTGGTGTTTCCATCACTTCTTTTACAGTGTCCTTTAGTTCTTCCCATCACAGGTGACTCTTTGGAGGTGAGGAGATGTGTGCTGTCCCTTGTTTGGATCTTCTGGGGAGCCCCTGCTGTCTCCTACCTGCTTAAAGTTGGTTACTGGTCTGGGGAGCAAGTACCATGTGAAGCCAGCTCCCTGTAAGCTCCTTTGTCCTCACTCGGTTTTGTCCAGATTCCCTACATCTGACTTCCCTTTAGTCTTTTTGAGGACTTCTTTTTCCATCCTGGGACCCTCTTGCTTTCCACAACATGTGACCCTTTACCATTCCTAGGACTTTGGTATTTGAAGGAGTTGGGTGATCCTTCCTCTTCTGAAGATTTAGTGTTTACAGTAGGTCTTGTGTATGGAGCTGGGATTGCAAAGTGTTTTCAGTTCTATAGTCTTCCCAGTGTCTTCCCACTGCACCAAATACCTCTCTAGGCTGTGATTTTGGCTTGCACCCCATGTTGAACAGGGCTGGGCCTGTTTGGGGCTTGGATGAGATCTGTGTGGCTGCCTCAGCAGGGGGTGCTCTCCCCTCCTCAGCCAAATTATCCCAGTGCCCAGCTTCCCGTTGGTTTGGGAGGTGCCAGCTTTTAGATGAGGCTTGAAATTTGGAGTTGCTCCTTTGACCACAGTCTGGGACGCTTTGCCTCCCTAAATTCCTCCTGACCCAGTGGAGAGCTTTAGTCCTCAGAAGCTTCCCCGTTCTCTCCTGGCAAATAGAAGTCTCCAGCCCTCATTTTCCATAAATTTCCTCAGCAATATCAGTTGTCCATGAATTGTTTCCTGTCCCTCAGCTGTTGAGGGGTGTTGGGTGCTATGAAACAGCTGCCTCTCCCTGTCGTGGAGGGGACCGTGTTCATTGGTGGTAGAAGTGAACTCTCCATGCATGCTGTTTGTAAACAAATGCTTTGGGATCCTTTGAAATGTTGTTCTTGAAGTGAATTCAAACTTGTCTTGAATGAAACATAGCCATGTGGGTGGGAGAGTGCACAACTCTAAACAAAGTTTAGCAATAGATAGCATCTCGCATTGGGAACAGGGGTCTGGTGGCAGTGAAGTTTTGTGCTGTGCCTTTTCATCCTCCTCTGTCTCTTTAAGATTCTACAAGAGGAGGTAGATGATAGATTAACAAAACTCAACGATAAAGCAGCCTAGGGAGTTACAGGGGGTGATAGCAGGGAGAGGGAGAAATCACTCAGGAAGACACCACAAGATCAGTTTTGTCAGAAATGCATGGGATGACATTTTTGTTGTGACCAGTTAAGCTAATTAGTTTGGGAAGCATAAACCGCTCTGGAAGGGAAAGTGCAGCAGAGAGGGGGTCAGGGGCTGTGTGTGGGCAGCCTGTTCCTTGGGGAGGTCCTAGGCAATGAGTTGTGCAGTTGGAGCAGCGTGTGCAAGGCCTGGGGTGTGACAGAGAGGGCAAGCCTCTCGTGGTGTCACCAATGGATGCTTCATCAGGAAAGCTGTCTCTGCTGCTTTCCAGAGAGCTGAAGAACGTGCTGGGGTTGGCTGGAACATTGTGGGAACAACCAGAGCAGTCCAGCTGCAGCCTTATCTCTGAGAAGCCCTGAAGCCCCAGGCAGCACACAAAATAGAATCAAAGAATCATTTTGGTTTGAAAAGACCTTTAAGATCCTCAAGTCCAGCTGAAAAATTTCATGATCCCTGGTAATTGATGTCCATGAGAAAGCGAGCCGTTGGCCTGCAGGGAGAATCAGAGACAGAAGGGCAGGAGGCACCTTGGCTGCTTGACTGTAAATGCATGGGCAATTAGCAAAAACTAGAAGGAGGTTAACAATGGTGGCATTCAGAAGCTGTGTAACAGGGAAAAGTTTCTCTCTCACACATGTATTCCTCTCAGCTCCTTCCCTGAAGGGATTCCCTCAGGATACCTTCTGCCTGGCTTGTGCTGGGCTTCTGTCTGTCAACTGCACAGTGTCCAGGAGTTGGACCCAGGTTAAAGGCCCTTCCATGAGAGATGAAGTAGATGGACTTAGGGCAGCTGATCAATGAGGAGGAGGCCTGCAGGTCCCATGGTTCTGCTTTGGACCTTCTGCAGGATCCCTGCGGCAAAAACCAAACTTTTCCTCTCATCTGTTATTAGGAACAGAGGCATCTCACCTTCCAGAGCCAGCTGGAGCAGGATGTCCAATGTTTCCTCTCATCTCTGTTGCCCAGTCTGAATCCTTCTCGCTCTTCCTCCTTTTTTCTAGGCTGTGGATCTCCAGTCCATTTCACATTCCCTTCAGCTCACCCCATCCCCAAGGCAGTATTACAGCCTCAGTCTTGGTGTGTGGGATTTTTCATTCTTTTGTTTATCTTGTTAATATTTGTTTGCTCTGAGAATCAGAGTTGTGATGGAGCAGCTTCAGTGTTTACATCTCCTTGGAAATGTGAACTGAGGTTCCCCTGGGTGGCTGTGGAGTTGTCGGGCTATGGCAGGAGTTTGCGCTCAGTTTGAAATAATTAAGACCCCAGGGTGGTGTCACTTCTGGGTGGCAAGGAGGAGAAATGAGAAGAATTCATGCACCTGGTCCTGGGGAGAGGAGTTGTGAGCAGCAGGAAGGCTGCAGGGCTTTGTTCCTGATGCAGGGTGCAGATATCTGTGCTCTTGTTGGCTTTGTGTATTGCTAATCCCAGAAGTGGAGGCACGTGATGGATGGTGTGAGTGTGTCAGTGCACAGATGTGGTAGTCTCTTCTTGGACCTGAGATGCTTTGTGTGGATGTGTCTCACCATGAAGTGTGGAACTACCCTTGGCTGTTAACACTGCACTCATTAGGGAAGGAAGGTTTCTTCCTGCAGCTAGAATCTTTTCATTCAGTGTTTCACAGGTAAGAGCTGTGTGCTGGTCAGCAGGAGAGCACCTTAGATCAGTGCAGTGCTGTGACAGCTTGTGAGATCCATATTCTCCATCAGACCTCCCCCAGGTTTTTCATGGGATTTTGAGCAGACTTTTAAATTTTTTGTTTGTTTTTTAGGGTTTTTTTTTTGTTCTCAATCCATAAAATGCAGTTTCCAGCTGTGCCTTGTCTTGTCTACTTGACATTGGGAGCTTCTTGGGCAAACATTTATGTGGCTCTTAGCATGACAGAGCTCTCAGTTCCATAGAGGTGCTGCAAGAGCAGGACTGTAAATTCTTCTGGGGACCTGTTTGGAAGGGAACAACCATGCTGGTGGTCTGTAGTTTGTAGTTTGCTGGGACATAGGCTTCAGTCATGTGTCAAGTGTTGCCTCCTACCCACGTCCATCCTGAGAAATGTACCTGGGCAGCATGGACTTCTCACCAGCCAGGTACTGTGCACATTTGCCTCAGCTGAACTACAGATTTGTCTTTTCATCTGGTACAACTCTGAGAATATTCTTATATCAGCTGAAATGTGATTTCTTTTGATTCATTTTCTGTTAATATTGATACTGCTCATTTTCTATTGATCAAAATGTGTTCCCACAGGGGCATGCTAAAGTTTAGCTTAAACTTTTCAGAGCAGTTTAATGAGTGCAATTTGTGTGTCCAGATAAATCCTTAACACCTGGCCTGAAGTTCTGCCTTGTATTTCCATAAATTGTGGAGCGCCTGAAAGTTTGAATTTTTTTTCCTGTGTGAAGAAATCACTTTGGTGATCATTTCGCTTATCTTCACTTGGCCACCTCCCCTCTTTCTAGACTGGAGGGCAGAAAGCTCCCATTCTTCTGCAAGGGGACCACTCCTCCCTCCCCATCCTACTGGTTCTGCATTGCTGGGAGAACACCAGTGGTCTGAGGTACAGTGGTGGGATGGTGCTGCTGGTTTCTCCTTCTTGCAGGTCTCCATTCCGATTTTACTTTCATGGCTGTGGTGAGTGATTCCTTGGTCTCAGCTGTGAAGTGAAAATTGGTATCCAGCTGATCACTGGCCCAGTATCTTATCCAGACCTGCTTAATTATCACCTGCTCTCCAAAGCCGGGTACGAGGCCGTGATTAGGACGCGGCTCTGGAGGCAGAACAAAGCGGGCGCTGCTGCTGGAATTCCCAGGGTAGGGGTCAGATGCCGTTGGTATTTGGCGGCCTCATCTCTGCACATGTGCATGAGGAAACGCGTTGATGCTCTCTGAAAGGCTGAGTGATTTATTTTTATTGCAGGGTCTTTTTGAAATTGATACCAGCGGTGACTGTCCTTCTGGCTGGAAAGGCTGGGAGCTGGGGAAGGGATCCTAAACTTAATAAGCAGTGTCAGTTTCTAAGCAGTGGTGAGCACTGGCATGGTGCCCCTGCCTCTCCTGCCAGCTCTTTGTAGCATGTGTTGGGGGAGTTGTTTTATTTTGATTTTGGGAACCTTTTAAAATTTATTTTTAATTGGAAACTTTTGCTGTCTCCAGAAGACCTTGGCCTGTCCCATGCCCCTGGTGGAGACTGCTTCCATGTCAGCATGAATTTCTTGCTGGGAGAGGTTGGCAAGAAGTCTGTGAGTGAAAGGGCCTACAGAACTCCCTTGCATGCTCACATCCTTTGTGGTGGTCTGAGTGACAGCATTGGCCCTACTGGAAGGTGCCCATCACTTTTTTCCAGTTTCTGGTCAGTCCCTGTCCATTCTGTGTGGAGGGGAGCACTTTACACATGAGAGGCCACTGCACCCCATCTCTTGTGCTCCAAAGGCTGTGTTTCCATGCCTGCTGTGAGGTGAGCTGCCCTGGCTACCAGCAGTTGATTCAGACATTTTGCATGTGGGTTACTGCAGCCTGTGCCTCTGTCTCCTGAGCTGGTGAGGATTTGGCAGAGAGCTGCTAACCACTGTCTGAATTGGTGGTGGGGAGTTCCTGTAGTGCTGCCCGTGCTGGGGGTGGCCCATGGACACTGGAGCTGCTGCTGGAGGCTCTTTCCAAGTGTTATGGTGGTGCTGGTGGGGGCTACAGCAGTGCCAGGGCTGAGGTGAAGATGGAGGTGATTAGCTGACAGTATTCCTGCTTCCCTGGGTTGTTCTCTGTGCACCTGGCCCTGTGTGTCCTGTCTCAGACCCAGCTGTTAGTGACTCTGTAGGTGTCCAGCATTGTCAGCTGTGGTTGGAGCTGTGCTCTGAAGGCCACACTGAATGGCAGTCACAGCCTGGTTTCTTTGCCCAGGGGTGGCATTTGGAAAGCCAAGTTAGCCAAATCAGGCTGCAGACCAATTTCCCTAAGGCCCTGTGTGTCCTATGCAAACAATGAAACTTTACAACAGCTATTGAACTAGTTTGCAGCCAGAACTGGTCAGAATTTTTTTTTTTGGCTGAATGTATTTTCTCCCAAAAAATGGTGTTGTGTTGAAGCTAGCATTTTTCTTGGAGAAGCATTGTTTTCAGTTATGTGTTTGATGGGAATGTTTCTTAATTTTAAACCTCTTTTGTCATTTCTGAAAAAAAAGAGAAAGAGAGAAAGGTCAAGAAACCTTTACTCAGCCATGTGAATGCAGCTGTTTTGGTGCAGTTCAGTGTTCTGAAATCATCTGGAGGCCTCTGGTCCTCCAAATTCCAGCACAGAGCAAAAACCTACCTTGATGTCTCAGAAATTGCTGCAGAGTAAATCAGCGTGCCCTGACTGTGATACAGCTGTGCTCTAGCATGGTTCAGTCTTGGAGGTCAAGGCAAAATGCCATAAAAAGTGGCTCATAAACCACCATAATTCGGGTCACAACCTGATCGTTTTTTGTTGTTATGGGATGATAGTGGTGGCCCCACTGCTCAGTTTTCTGGTTCCTGCTGAGATACATCTATTTTCTAAAGTGAACTCTAGAATTTCATCTAGAACTTTGCTGTTCCCAGATCCCAGACATTGGCTCACCCACAGGGTGGGTACTGAGTCTTCTGGGTGGGGGTCTAAGCAGTGATGTGCCTTCCTACGTGGCTGCAGTAAGGGCAGGATGCTGCTGGGGAGGCAGCGTTTCACAGTGGACTCTGAGAAGGAAGATGCTGGCGTGCAGGGGTGGAGGTAGATGGTCCATGAGCCCAAGATCATTGTGCTTGGAGGACTGAGCTTTCAGTAAGTCTCTTCTCCATTATGCTCCTGGCCTCTTTTTCCTGTGATTTCTTCACCTGGTCTCCTAGCAGGTGTGAGCTCTTGAAGGTGGAGGCAGCCACCCATCACTACGCACGTGGGGATGCTCAGGAAAGAAAGGGTCTGTGAATATAAGCAAAGAAAATCTGGTTTTCCCTGCAGCTTTTCTGCTGCACCCATGGGTTTGGCTTCAATCCTCTATTGGGGTGGGCATCAGGCCCTTCATCTAGACTTGAAAGCTGTGTGTGTAGAGGTGTGGGGAGCATAGTTGAAATTCCTGAAGTCCCTTTTGAGCTCAGCGTACTTAAAGGGGTGGGAAGCCTCTTCCGTGTGTGCATGGCAGTTGCTGAACTGTTCTGAGCTGGGGGTACCTGCTGTAATGAATTGCTTCTCCTCCACCCTTGACTGCATCCAAATAGATAGAACAATGTTGTGGTTTAAGATATTTGATCTGTGAAAAAGCCCACGAAGAGGAGCTGGGCTTACAGAACACAACAGATACTGAGTCTGCAGGAAATTGCCTTCATGTTGCACCAGCTTTGCGTCGTGCTGCACATCTGATGAGGCAGCACTCGGGGCTGTGTGTTTTTGGTGTTTCCTATTGATTTCCTCCTCTTTCCATCCCTTGTTTGTTATTCAGAGCCTGCCCTTCTGACCTGTGCTGGATGGATTGTTGTTTTCCAGAAAGGGGATGTGGCACCACGTGGCTGCGTTACTGTTTGTCCCACTGGTGCTGGCTTGTTAGGCAGCAGCTGGCAAGTTAAGTAAAACTTAATCCTGCTGGTGGCTGCCGTTGGAAATTTTTGGACCAAATCCTTTTGTAAAGGCTTTTTGGAAGGTGTTTCAATAAGGTACAAATAGGGGAATTAGTCTAATCTCTCTGACTTTGTCTGCTTTGTCCATATGCTTATCTGTGTAATGCCATGGTGGCCTTAGGAGAGAGTGTGAGCTTTTGGGCTGTAAATATCACTGTCTCTGAGGACTGCATTAGCTTGCAGGGCTGAAGCATTAGTGTTTCCCTGAGCCCCAAAGCTCCTGGTTTCACTTGTTTCCATTGCTATGTTGTTGCTACTGTAGCACTAATATTAAACCCATCCAGGAATGGGCTGGAACTCTCGGGAGGCTTTGGCAGGCGGCGATGCCTGGTGCTGACCTTCCTGTGCCGTGTAATTCTGTATCAGAGTGGAGGGTTAGGGCTGTTGTGGTTGTTGTATCAGTTATTTATTAAAGGTGACATGCCCAGAGGCCTTGTTTTTCCAGTCACAGCTACCTATGGAAGGCAGCAGAAGCAGCATTTGGGTACCCTACTCCACTAAATCCTTTGTGGTGATTATCTCCTCACTGGGGTATCTGTCCTTGTGTCTGGCTGGCTAAAATTTGTTAGGATGTTAGAGCTGGAGGAAAAGAGGATGCAGTGTGAGCAGTGGCTGAGTAGCTGCAGAGGGAGTCTGTCCTTCTGGTCCTGGCTGAAGACAGAAGCTGAAGTGGGGAAGGTTTCCACACATGACTCGGAGCAAAGCTCTGTTTCTGGGAGAGCTGTCACTGGCTGCTGTGTGGGAAGGTCTTTCCTCTGCTGGTTTTTGACCTGCCCCTAGGGTTTGGAGAGGAATTTATTTGCTACGTGACTCCTCTGATTTCTGGCCGCTGTCTCTGTGATAGGCTGGGAGTTCTGGGTCTGGGTAACGAGTTTGTGGACTTTTCCTTGTTTGCTGGTGGCTATAGGCTGGTTGTGGGGACACCGAGAGTCTGCCGGAGGGCTCTGTGTTTCAGGAGCTTTGGCTCTGCATGGATTATTATAGCAGGAAGCTGGTGTTAGCAGAGTAACCTGCCCTTGCCTGGGCTTCACTCTTTCCCTCAGCATTACTCTGACCACCTACTCATGGTCTTTTTGTGTCTCATGATCTGCGAGCAAATGGCTTGTCCGCTCTGTGCTGCATTGTGCTGTGCTGCTGTTGGTGACAGCCAGAGCAGTGTCAGCAGCAGGTGACAACCTTGGCTTGGTGGCCCAGTGCCATCAGGGCAGGGAGAAAGTTGCTGCAGTCTGATGGCTGTTGCCTGGTTGGCCCCAGGGTGCAGCAGCTTCTGGAACTGAAGTTTTTTCGAGAAGCTGTGATGGATATGCAAAGTCCTCACTTGTGCTTGCATACAGCTAACCAGCTGTCCCAGTTCATTCAGCCCTGCCTAGCTCAACCAGTATGTTAGTGCCATTCACACAGAGACTTGCCTGTGGGCCCAGCTGGGGCTGTGCCATACTGGAAATCCATACAGGGCCTCAATGCACGGAGTCTTGCTATGGCACTGTGTTCATTTGAGTTTTCTTACTGGTTTTTGTGGCTCTGAGAAGGGTGGATTTTCATGGTTCTGGCTGTGGAGCTGAGTCCCTTTTGGCAAACCTGCCTTAGACCTAGAGCTGGTAAATGCACCTTTAGGTCCTGAAGGGGGTCCTGTGAGGTGGATTTTTCTTCTAGATTAAAAATAAATTGTTTCAGCTGAGGTTAAAAGGTTAGACTTGGGAAAACGCTTTAAGACTATTCCTTGTCTAATCATCCTGGAAGTATCAGGGGACTTTGAGGATGTCAGCATTTGAACATCTGCATCAGTATAGGGTAAGCTCTGGGTTTCCTTGGGGCAGTTCCAAAAATAACAAAAGATGTGTAACATCTCTGCCAGCGTGCATGATGTTGGAACTGGGTCTGACTTAGCTGTGCCATGTAGAAGGGTTTGTAGTTTTGAGGTGGGGACTGTGTCTGGCCATGTTGACTGTAGGGTCCAGCTGTGCTCCTGATTGATCAACATGTGGTGCTGGCACTAATTGTTTGTGGTCACTCTACATGTAACTTACAGGAGAGATGCTTCAAGAGAACTTGATATCACTATTGCAGATAATTAGGAAGCTCAAAATCAGGGTGGTCTTGTAACTTGACTTACCAGCAGATCCACAGACACAGGAAATGGCCCTTTTGGAGAAATAAAATGTGATGAGTATTTCTGGACTACCTTTGGGAATAGTTAATGTGTAGAATGACCAGTTCAACACAGATACTGAGCTCATGGGATATTTACAGACTTGTAGACAGGTTGTGCAGCCTTCCACTGCACTCTTCCATCCTTGAAGGACCTAGGAGTTGGCAGTTGTGGCTCTGAGACCCCCTACAAGAGGAACATTTCATGTGATGGTGATTTCTGGAGGTCAGTGGCCATTACCCAGCCTTTGGTGCAGTTGTCAGAGACAGCAGGTGGAAGCTTTTGCGTGGTGTGTGACAGGGTCAGGTCCAGGAGTTCATGGTGTCAAAGAAAAGCAGCAGTTGGACCTGGTGCTACAGGGATCCAAAACACTGTCCTCTTCTAAACTGAGGGGTTTTTTACCCTCTTGTTGATAAGGAAAATCATTCCTGGTAGGACCTGAACTGAATTCTATACATTAGAATGTACTAAATTTTGTACATGAGAACTGTGAAGACTTTTAATTTACAGTAATGTATTGGCTCCTACTATATGGCTTTCATCTGCTTTCTGAACCTCTAGCTGAGTAAGTTGTGTGCCAGCACATGCTTGGTTTGGTTAGGACTGGAGCACCTTTCTTGTGTCTTTCTTCCAACAGTTGAACAGTATTTTCATGTTTGCTGGGTTGTTGGCTGGAGGGCAAGCCTGGCTGGCCTGGTAAAGGATGCTTGGTAGGTTACTTGTTGTATTCAAGGGTTTGGCCCTATGTCTTGAGTGGAGTTTGGTCAGTAAGACTGGTGTTATATAAAAGGCTCTAAAATGTGCTCTACTTGCTGGGTTTTTATACAGAGAATTTTTTGTATCATCCATTGCGTGACACCGTCAAAAGCAGGTGAGTAAGAAAAAGAATGAGTGTCCCTGGCCTACCAGTGGTCAGAAAAGTTTCTTATGAGTGTTCAGACCCCTCATGCTCTCTTCTGCCTCCTGCATTTCTGGACCAGAGGGATGTAGTATCAGTGTTTGCCCTTTTTTCAGAGTACTGCAATAGCTTGGGATCAGGGACAGAGTTCTCTCTTTGCCACCATGCAGCTGTTGTGACACCGAAAGGCTCTTCTTTGCGTGAGTCCTTTTCATTGTCTTTGGCAAATGTTTTGTGGTGAAAGTTTGTTGTGAGCTTTATTAACTGCCTGTTGGTTTTATGGGGGTTCTCTGTATGCCTTACAGACCCAGTTAGCAGAGCTGTTGCTGATGGCAGCCCAGCTGGATGTGCAGAGAAGGTGCAGCCATCTACAGCCTGTCGTGCTTCAAGACCCCTTCCCATCGGGTAGGAGGTTGAGTGCATTTCCTGGGGAGACCCTTGCAAAATTGTTTATGCAAGGAGAGAGTAATGTGAGCTGGTCAGTGTCTTGAGGACAAGACACATGTGGAGGCTGCTTTGTCATCTCGTGGAGATCTGTCATTAAATTAAATTAATTATTAACATGAAAGGGGGAAATGAACCTTGCCCTTCTTCCCCACAGACATCTGCCTTGGTCTGTGTGGTCCCAGATCTGCTCTGGAGGTATCTGTCTGGCAGAAGGGTGCTCCTAGAGCATAGGGCTGGTGCTGGGCAGGGCTGCTGTGCTGGCAGCCTGTGAGGAGGAGGTGCTGGCAGCACACTGCTCTGTGCTTCCCCAGGTGTGGAAGTCCAAGCTTTCAGACTTTGTTTCCCACCCTCCCCCTCTTCCCAATTTCCCCCTCTTCTCCTCTCCTTGCTCTCCTGCTGAGTTGATGCTTTTCCAGGAATGAGCTGTACTGCTGGCCCAGCACATTCCACAGCAGCAGCGCTTTCTTGGCAGGAGCCTCGCTTGCTGTTAGAAAAAGCAGGACTGACTTGGTGTCCCTCAGCTGAGGGCCAGAAAAGGAAGGCTTGGTCTTGCATTTGTCTTGGTGCATGCAGAGCCTTCACAGGCATCATGGCCTTCTCCCTTGGTTGTGGTGTAGGTGCGAACCTCACACTGTCCCCCTAGCAGCCCTTGGGGCTCTTTACAGCTCCTCACAGTCGTCATAACCAGTGTTAAGTGCCTGGACATTGCAGGGCTGACTGTTGCTCTTCTAGCCAGCCTAGAAAGCGGGTAGTGACTTCTCACTCATGGGGAGTTGCAAGGAGCTCCCTGTGGGGCCCAAACACCTCATTCACAAGGTTCTTGATAAGCTGATGTTGTGTCCTTTGCGTTTTGTTACCAGCAGCAGCAGCCAGATAAACCCTTTGTCCAGCTCTGCACTTTTTTCACCTCTCTCCCTTTGCCTCTGTCGGCGGGAGCTGGTGTTTTGCTGCTCAGCCTTGTGGGCTCTTCCTGCTGTCTGTGTCCAGATGGAGCTAAGTGTCACAGCAGACCAAGCCTCCTTCCTCCGGTGTGCTTGCTGTCTCACAACATTAGTGTGAGCCACAGCAACCACATCAGGATTTTACCCCGTCTCATACACATCTCTGGCTGGGGCCTCTTTGGGCCTGTTTCCTCTCCCACCCTGAATAAAAGCCCAGCTTTTGGCCACTGTTATTATTAGTCTCCATTCCCTGAAGGTCATTTCTGCAGATGTTAAACCTCAAATCTTTTTTTCTCACAGCGACTCCCTGCACTTGTCTTGTATCTTTATGCTGGCCTATGCAAGCTTTTAGTCACTGAGGGGCTGAAGTTGAGCTATCAGGGTGAAGAACCTGGCTTGGCTTCTGCTGGAAGTTCCCGTTTGTCCTGATTTCCAATTCAAAGAGACTGAAAGTGTCACTGAACCTTCGGGGGCCTGCAGAATGCTTCCTTTGATGATGTCTGTAAATGTCCTTCCGGAGGTTGGAAGCATCGCTTGGGCAGGGCGGGATTAATTAGCGTGGAGGTGCCTCCTGCAGTCCCCGTGCAGCTTCCTGCTGCCGGTGGGTCGGCGCAGGACAGGCCTGTTGGGCTTGTTTGCAGAGCAGGGCTGCAGCCAGATGGTCACTCTGGGCGGGAGGGGCTGCCAGGGCTCCGTGCTCACCGTGAGATCAGTCTGTAGCTTTGCTCTGATAAGTGCTGCTCCTGGGCAGGCCTCTGAGCCTGGGTGGCTCCTTCCTAAATGCCATTCCTTTTCCAGTCTTTGGACTAGGTGAACAGGAGGTCTGATCTCTGTCATCTCCCACCCAGTGATGCCTGTATGACTGAGCACAGGTCCAGCTGGAGCCAAGCATCACCCAGACCTAGGGCCTCTGCTTGTCCTGGTATTTGTCCAGGGGATTGATTGCAAATGTGTTGATGAGGGCTTCTCAGGGAAAACAGTGGGCATCTTGGATGTCTGTTCAGCCCTTGCCTGACGGAGGCTTGCACAGAAAGCTGGGGGCGGTGCATGAGGAGGCTGTGGGGCAGCAGATGTGAACATGGTTGAGGGAGGCTCTAGGCCCATAGCAGGGGGATTGGGACTAAATGATCTTTAAGGTCCTTTCCAACCCAAACCATTCTCAGAAAACAAAAGAACCTACTCTTGAGGAGCCCGGGCAGTAAGTAGCTTGAAATGGAATGACCTTTGAGGAGTCCTTGAGATGCTCCCTGGACTTGTTAGGAGGGCAGGGGTGGCCGTTCCTGCACAAATGCAGAGGTGTGTTGTTGTGGTAGTAGGACAACTGTTAACAGATGCTTTGTGCTTCTTGATTCTTGAAAAGCACGCCAGGTAAAGATAGTGCTGCAAAAGAGTTCATGTTCACATGGGGTGCAGGGACAGACAGGAAGACAGCAGCTCCTTTGAGGGGGGAAGGTCTGACAGAACGAAACCATCTGCAAATCTGTATTTCTCTTTTTACCTCGTGCTGCAGCATAGAGGAGCAGTGCGGAACACCCTGTGTGGGGGCTTGGAAGGGAGATTAAATGGGAGAGTGACAGTCTGTTTATGGCCAGAGAGTGCTTCTCACCCCAGTGTCATGCAATTTGTACTCCTCCTCTTTGCACAGGAGGTGAAAATACAGTGAGGGTGACCCAAAGAGTGCGTTGGCTTACAGAGACAGACAGCTCAAATCCTCTAATCCTGTTTGATGCGTCCTGTTTGCCTGCAAAGCCCAAGGTCTCGCCAATACCCCTGTGATCACTGCCATGTGTATTCTTTGGTTGGGCCTGTAGCTCTTGGGTGAATTACGTCCCCGTGGGAAACACACATATCATGTCTGGACTTAATCTAACAGGCACGTATTTCCCAACTGAAATCCCAACACTTGCAGAGAATTGCCCTGTCTAGTTTTTTTTTCTAGTGAAATGGCTGCAGAGCTCATCCCTGTGGCCTCAGCATTATCTTACAGAAGAGATGAGGATTTTGCTCTAGAGCCAGGAGCTGCTCATATTTGGGTAGAAAAACATGAAGGTGCTTCCTTTTGCTATGCAGTATTATTAATCTATACAATTATTTGGAAGCAAGACATCCCTGCCCTAAGGGGAGTGTACTACAGGTCTTGAAAATGAGATCACATTTCTAGCGTGTAAATCACTGAGGCTTGTGCTGTTGGGTAGAAGTGTCTCCTGATGTTGTTTTGTTTGGTTGGGTTGTTTTGGGTTTTTTTTCCCCCTTTGTGAGCTGTAGGAGATGGGAGCTGTTAAGGTTTCAGGAATGACCAACCTAATTGTGCACTTCTGGAATGCTGTAACAGAAGATTGTTTATAATTGAATTTCTGGGCTTTGCACTGTTGGAAAGAACGTTGCTGTTCTGTAAAGGTTTTTCCTCTTAATAATTGAGGGGACTTATTTTTTCATCTGCTCTACTAACTTTGCATCTTTTTAGTGTGTGAAATTGTCACTGCTTAGTTGTCTTCTCAATTTTTGCATGTCCCCTATTTTTAATCCTGGCCATCAGGCTGTCCAGTATGCTTGAGAGGTCCCCATCCCTACCTCCCTACTTGGTACTGACCCCTCTGATGCCAGATCCAGCTTCTGTTTGATGATCCATCACGTCTGTGATTTTTTTTCTCTCTGACTGTCCTCCCCACTGCAAGCCCTTAGATGGGTAAGTTGGGGGACAGGACTGCCAGAGACAAGCAGTAATTGCTGCTGAGCTCCAAGCCTGCCTCCAAATTCAAATCCTGTGAAAGCCTTTGTCCTTGCCTCCTGGGTTTCTTCTTTCGCTGGGCTTGTATTACTCCATCAGAGTTCTTCACAGGGACTTCGCTGTGGCTAGTGGATGCTGCTCAGGAGAGACCAGAGCTGGCTGAAGCTAGAAACTTGCTTGTATCCACAGCCTCAGCCAGGCTGGAGGCCACCGAGGGGAAACGAGGAGGCAGGAGCAGAGCAGCTGCGCTGGTGATGTGTGCGCAGCCGGGGTCTGACACGGCGCAGCCGTCACCGCAGCTTGGGGTTTATGGCCTCCTTTCTCTCCTGTGCACACTCTCTTGTTCCCCACCTTCCCTTCATTCCTAGGACATGACTTTGTGATATAAAATCCCCTCTAATTTCCTGAGCCAGGCTGGAACTCCCCGGAGAAGCAGCGTCTGCCTGCCTGTCCCTCACCCGCCTCTGCATCCGTGTTCCAGGCTGCCAGCTGCTCCCGCCGACAAGGCAGTGGGAGGGAAACCGGGAGCGTGGCATCTTCCCAGGCCGTGGGGAGAGGGTCTGCTGGCTCCAAAGGAGGAGCTGGTGGGAGGGTAGGGATGGAGCCAGGGTTGGAGCTGAGTTTCCTTTGCTTCCCTCCCTGCTGCCGGGGGGTTGTCCCTTCCCCTCCCCCAGCTGCATGGGAGCAGATGTGCTGCTTGTGTCAGCCCTGGCAGCCCCCTCCCCACACCCCAGCCGGGCTCCTGCGCAGCCAGAGCCTCGTCCCCTCCTCCTCTTCCTCCTCCTCCTCCCCCTGGCTTGGCCCCGTGTCACTGGGGATGGCGGTGGAATCATCCGCCCACTCGGCCTGCCTCCTCTGTAACCCTCCCTCCTTCCTCCCTCCCGCAGGTCTCTTTGTTGGAAAATTCAAGGCAGATGAGAGCCGGGGAGCGCTGGGCCTGCGGGCCAGGCGCTGAGCTGCAGCTTGGCCTCGGCATGGCTGCTGGCCCCGGGATGGGCAGGGGGCTGGTGAGTGCCCGGCTGCAGGGCAGCAGCACCCAGGGTCCTGGACTCGCACTCGCCTGGGCAAGGCTCAGGTTGCCTCCACATGAAAGGGTTTTGTGCTGGCTTCCATTCTTAGCTGTGTTGTACGAAGCCCCCAGCAGGACGTTGGAACATTCGAAACCTGACAGTAAACTCAAAGCAGTCCCTCTGAAATCAGCCTTAGGCAGATGTTTTCCCTTGGCTCTGGAAAAAGGAGAGGCTTGGTGAGAACCGAGAGAGCCTGAACTCCTTTTGGCTCTGTTCTTTCAGGAGTCCCGGGCTCAGACCCTATCAGGTGGAGGCTGTTCCCAGCACATTCACAGGATGGTTTTCCCTGCCAGCACATCCGCGGGACAGTTTCATCTCATGGCCGCCTCTCTGTTCAGGCGGAGCAGAAACGTGGCACTGCTCACAGCTCCCCCAGAGGCCGCTCGTTCGGTGGCTTCTGACGTGTGAACCTGCGGTCGTGTCCATGCGAGAAGTGTGGCTGGAAGAGTGCTGAGAGGTGGGAGGAGGAAGGCTGCAGCTAGGGCTGAGGCTTGGAAAGGAATGGAGGAGGAAGGCTGCAGTTCAGGCTGAGGCTGGAAAGGAATGCAGGGCACGAATAGCTGGGATGGTGCGAGGGGTGACAGATGTGAGCCGCGCTGCAGAGATATTCCTGCTCGGCATGTGCCTGACTCCAGCACTATCAGTTTTTGCTCTGTAGAGTCTAAATATATAATCCATTGTGCTCTGGCATCTGGGTGATAAATAGGGATAAATAATGTAGTGGCTGGGGAAGGAGGGAGAAAACTGCTCCGGGGTGGAGCTGACCCCTGGGATGTCTGGGGCAGCCGCAGGGTAATAAGAGTGAGGAGGGACCAGCTCTCAGGACAGAGGGAGCTTGTTCTCCATCAGGCATTGCAGCTGAGGCTGAATGGGCGGGTCTTGGGGTTGGTTTCCTCTGTCCCCACTGAAAGTGGAATAGCTGACTTGTGCTGAGCAGTTGGTCACCCTGACCCCGCAAATATATCACCCTGTCCCTTCACCCACAGGCAGGGCGCTGTGTCCCTGAGCAGGCAGCATGTAGCACTGAAAATTGGCTCTGCCTGAACTTCTCTCTAGGAATTGGATGCAGTCCAGGCTGCTGGCGACAGTATGAATGGATGCTAGTGCAGCCAGGGCAGGGTGCATGTGTGTGTGCGCTTGGAAGTGGGAAGATGACAACTTGCCTGCAGTGGAAAGGGCTGGTGTGGGCACCGAAGAGAGTGGGTCCCAAGGGGACTGCCTGTATTTGACATTCATCTGGGCTGCAGGGGCTTTGGGCAGAGGCTGGCACTGAACATGCTGAAGAAGCATTAAGCTAGCAGGGTTTCAACCCATCGTCACTGCTCCTTTCCTGCTTTTCCTGCTTCTCCATCTGTGCAAGAGGAATTAACACACATCCTGGGAGTGGATTAGACTGCTCAAACCATGACCTCCTCATCTGTGCCTTCTGGGGCTGGGTAGCCTTTGTGCAGTCCCTTTGCTGCTCTCCAGTTTTGTCAGGGGCTGTGAGTGCCAGCTGTCAGCAGAGGCATTTTGCCTTTCACACCACGGGACAGCCCTTTGCGGAGCGTGTGTGACACCGGTGCAACCAGTGGGGCTGGTAGGGTGGAGCCAGCCTGCTCCCCAAGTCTAGGCTTCCAGCACTGTTCATTTGCCTCTTGCTGATGCCTTGTGAGTGTTGGCAAGCCTTGTGTCCTGGTTTTGGGACAGCTGGGGCAGCTATTGGCACACCAGGGAGCACAGCCAGGAGGCAGAGCACCTCTTTCTCCAAGCCCCAGTGTGCTGTGACTTGATGGCACTCTGGGGCAGTGGGTCACAGCTCCACGTCCCACCTTTGCATCCTCTTCGATTCTCCGTGAGTTGGGGACTGGCTTGGGGACCCTTCAGAGCTGTTGATGAGGTTCCATTTCTGAGTAATGTTAGATACTTATAATCTACTTACTTTTAATACATGATTTCTCTTGGTTTCACATTCTTTACTTGGTTCTTTTTTGTTGGATTCCTCCCCTCCCCTCCACATAATCTATTCACTATTTAGTTACTTCATGTTTTAAGCATGATATGTGTCAAGCTACCTCAGATATAGCTTAGAAGGGAGAACATAGTATCACAAACTAATTGTAATATATCTTTGTATTAAATAAGAGTGCTTAAAATATCATGGGCTAGAAAAGGAAATGAGCTTGTTAAAGCCTATTTTGGTATTTGATTTATCAAAGGTAGTAGTAATTGAATCTTCTGAATTTGCAAGTTGTTTTGATTGCAGATTCTCTGTGGAAAAAGGGTATTGTGTATTTAGGGTCCAGTGATATTTAAAATAAAAAAACCCAAAAACTTTCTTTCTTCAAAGAAAACTGATTTTTTTTTTAATTTTTTTTACTCCTGGGAAAAAAACCAAAGTTAGTGTTTCTTTCACTGTGAAGGCTGATAATAATGTAGCTGTTTGTGTAATGCAGGGACATGACATTATGGCACTACTATAAAGCTCAAAGTGATGTTGAAATATTATGTATGTAATTAAAAAGCAACAGTATCATTTGGTAGGCAGCATGTTTAAAGTATTTCACTTTCATCTATTAGAAATCTCTGACATAGTATGTGATTCTTTCAGATCTTTATAAAGAGGCTTAAATTATGTATTTCTTTAGAAATAAGCAATCTGTTATCTGCTGGAAATACAGTACAGCAGAAACAGTCTGGGAGGTTGCTGGAGTGTGTGGAAGAACTTGCTGATACAGCGGGTGAGGGAGCCAGCTGGGGAGGGCACGCACTGGGCCTGGTGTCTGTGAGCACAGGAGAACTGGTGAGGGGTGGGATGGCTGCACACCAGCCACAACATGAGTTTTTGATTCTCAGACCAGTAAGGAGGGGGATCAGCAGAAGTCCCACCTTGGGCTTGCAGAGGGCAAACTTTGGCCTGATTAGGGTCTTGGTTGGCAGAGTCCTTTAAAAGGCAGTCCTGAAGGGCAAAGGAGCCCAGGAAGGTTGGATATTCTTCAAGAAGGAAATCAAAAACTGCAGGGGCAGGGCATCCCTATATGCTTGAAAGACAAGAAGAATGGGGAAGAAAAATGGCCTGGCTGAGCAGGGAGTTTTGGCTCAAACTTGGGGAAAAATATAAAGTATTTTACCTTTGAAGGAAGGGAGAGGCAACTCAGGAGTGCTACAAGGATGTTGTGAGGTTAAGCAGAAAGAACTAGAAGGGCCAAAGCCCAACTGGACCTTATCTGGCTACTCCTGTTAAAGACAATTAAAATGTTTTTACAAATAACGTCAGCAACAAAATGAAGGCTAAGGAGAATGTCCATTCTTTATTGGATGTACGGGAAAACAGTGACAAAGGGTGAGGAGATGGCTGGGGTACTTAATGTCTTCTTTGCCTCAGTCTTCAACAGCAAGATCAGCTGTTGTGAGGGTGCCCAGCCCTCTGAGCTGGGAGATGGGGACAGGGAGCAGGTTGAAGCCCATGTAATCCAGGAAGAAATGGTCAGCAACCTGCTGTGCCACTTAGATACACGAAAGTCCATGGGGTCAGATGAGATCCACCCAAGGATACTGAGGGAGCTGGTGGAAGTGCTCACTGAGTCACTCTGTCATTTACCAGCAGTCCTGGTCAACCAGGGAGGTCCCAGGTGACTGGAAGTTGACAAATGTGATGCCCATCTACAAGGAGGGCCAGAGAGAATCCAAGGGAGCTGCATGCCTGTCAGCATGCCCTCAGTTCCAGGGAAGGTCATGGGGCAGATTATCTTGAGTGCCATCATGGGACATGTACAGAACAGCCAGGCAATCAGACCCAGCTGGCATGGGTTTTGGAAAGGCAGGTCCTGCTTGACCAGCCTGATCTCCTGTGACAACGTGGCACAGTTAGTGGATGAAGGAAAGGCTGTGGTTGTTATCTGCCTGGGCTTTAGTAAAGCCTTTGACACTATTTCCCACAGCATTGTGGAGGAGAAACTGGCTGCTCATGGCTTGGACAAGTGCGCTGTTCCCTGGGTAGAAAACTGGATGGTTGGGCCCGGGAGGTTGTCAGGAATGGAGCTGCCTCCATTGGCTGCTCACAGTGGTGTTCCCCAGGGCTCAGTACTGGGGTCAGTCCTGTTTAATGTCTTTATCAATGATCTGGTCATGGGGATTGAGGGCACACTCAGGTCACAGATGACTAAGTTGAGTGGGAATGTTGATGAGCTGGAGGGTAGGACAGCTCTGCAGAGAGATCCGGACAGTCTGGATGGACGGGCCAAGGCCAGTTGTATGCGGTTTGACAAAGCCAAGTGCTTGGTCCTGCACGTGGGTCACAATCCCACACAGCTCTGCAGGCTGGGAGAAGGCAGCCTGGAAAGCTGCTTGGTGGGAAAGAGCCTGGGGGTGCTGGTTGACAGTGGCTGAACATGAGGCAGCGTGTGCTCAGGTGGCCAAGAAAGTCAGTGGCATCATGAGTTGTGTCAGCAGTAGTGTGGACAGCAGGACCAGGGCAGTGACTGTCCCCTGTACCTGGGACTGGTGAGGTCACACCTTGAACCCTGTGCTCAGTTTTGGGTCCATCAGCACAAGACAGACATTGAGGTGCAGGAGTGTGTCCAGAAAAGGATAACAGAGCTGGAGAAGGGTCTGGAGCACAAGTGCTGTGAGGAGCAGCTGAGGGAGCTGGTGGTGTTTAGTCTGGAGAAAAGGAGGCTCAAGGGAGACCTTATCACTCTCTACAACTCCCTGAAAGGAGGTTGTATCCAGGTGGGGATTGGTCTCTTCTCCCAAATAGGAAGCAACAGGACAAGAGGAAATTGCCTCAAGTTGTGGCAGGGGAGGTTTAGATTGGACATTAGGAACATTTCTTCACCAAAAGGGTCGAGCACTGAAACAGGCTGCCCAGAGGAGTGGTGGAGTCACTATCCCTGAAGGTATTTAAAAGTTGTGTAGATGTGGCACTTGGGGGCATGGTGGCCTCAGCAGTGCTTGGGTAATGGTTGGGCTTGATGATCTTAAAGGTCTTTTCCAACCTAAATGATTCTCTGATTCTATGATATGCACCTGAATTTTGGTTTTACTGATTGAAATGTGAACTGGGGGATGAAACAGCTGCATGCACATAGAAAGGCTGTTCTGTCTTTGGCTCCTCTTCAGGCTCCCAGTCATTGCTGTGGGCTTATGAACCTGTGGCCTGGCAGCAGGAGAGAGCTGCCAGTCCTCTCCTGCTCCATCCCCAAGCCTGGGCTGCCTGGTGTTGTGTGCAGATACCTATCTGGGAAAGTGTCCTTGTCTTTCGAAATCCTGAACCCAGCTCTGACTGCCTCCTCTCCCTTCTGCAGGGTGGTGAAAGAAGAGATCTCGGATGACAATGCCAAGCTTCCCTGCTTCAACGGCCGGGTGGTGTCATGGGTAAGCAAGCCCCTTGCTTCGATATCTCTCAGCCCATTTGTGCCCTCTCTGAAAAACACCGTTGGGATGTGGAGTGCCAAGTAAGGCACAGGGGCTGCTTCGTCCTGTTGGTGTGCTGGCTGCTCATGAAGCTGCTGAGCTGGATCCCCACCCTCCAGCTGGAGAGGAGGCTCTGTGATGCTTGGTCCCCTGTGCCAGGGAAGATGTGGGATACCTCTATGAAGAGCTCCTGGTAACTGATGCCTAGGAGAAATCATGGTCGTGGCCTGTCCACAGCATAACCCCTGTGCCCCTATGGCAGGGTCAGCTTTCCAAGGGAAGTCCCGCTCCAGTGACTGGTGCAAAGAGCTTAAGTGACTTTAGTGCTGGTGAAGCGGATTGGATTTGGCTGCCCTGAAGACTAAAGGTACTGCCTGGGCAGCTGCAGGACAAGCTTTTCCCTCAGTACCATGCCATGCTCTCGCTCTGCTCCCCGCTCGCATGCTTCCCTCTGTCCCCATGGGGACCCTCCATCAGTGGAGGGAGAGTCTCCACAGCACATCATCCAGTTCTTCCTCTGCTCAGCTGCAGTTTGTGCTGATGAGGGTGTGTGGGTCGACACCAGGAGCAGAGCCAAGACTCAAGTGCCTTTTTCCAGAGGCCTCTAAACAGACCCCGAACAGTAAAAATCCTCAGAAAATCAGGCTAGGTCAGACCTAATTCTGCTTCTATTGCACCAAACAGTGACAGGAGCAGGCAGGTACCCCACTGCCGACACAGCTGCCGCTGGGATTCCAGCCGGGGGAGCAGGGTGCCGGCTGGAGCAAGGAGGAAAGGCTGTGCTACGCTCCCGCACAAAGAGCCGGGCCGGACGCCTGCCGTCCTCCCTCTAGTGGTTATCCAGGCCCTTCGGAAAACAGCCCACATCCGGCTCCTGACCACCGCACATTCCTCTGCATCCACCCCGCTCCTGCTGCTGCATCTGCCCCAAGATGTCTCCCCACCCCACCCTTTCTAGCTGCTGTTTGCTTTCACCTGCCCTATGGGGAGTCCCAGAGTGGCTAAATCCATTCTACTGCTCCTTTTTTATCTGGTGTGCCATTCCTTGTGATCCATGTACCCATGCAGCTGCTGGCTTTCCTTTTAGGAGCTCTCTGGTGCTACTCAGTGTGAGTAGCATAGATCTGGTGTGAGTCTGTCTGGTGTGACCACCATGCTGCTGCTCTGCTGGGCTGGATCCTTGCAGGGAACTTGTGCCGAGTGAGCATCACCGCTAGCTCTTGTGCATGAGGGGTAATGGCAGTCCCAGAGGCCTTTGTGCACCTGATGATCCCTTTTTCCAGCTCTGCTGAGAGTCTCCTAGTCCATGGGTGGTTTGGGGGCTGAGAGGGGAGCACTTGCTTTGCTGCTTCTGACAGACAAGCCGGGATGATGCTATTTTAGGAACTCAGTACTAATTTTAGCAACAGAGAAAGACAGGGGCTTGAATCCAAGTGAGTATTTCCTGACAGTGTAAGAGGCAGGAAAAGTGCAGGATGGTTATCAAAACCTTCCTGGGAGGAAATCCCAGCCTTGGGAGTGTTAGAGGAAGATAGCATCAATCCTGCCTGCTTGGGAACACCCCCTCAACTTTCCTCACTGCTGTTTGACAGCTGCCTGTGGCTACTTCCCTCTGCCCAGATCCATTTGCCTTGAGATTTTCAAGCATAAAGTATTATATGACTTTACCCTAGGCAATGCTGGCCACTTTCAGCATCTTTTTTACCCTGTGCTCCCGGCAGTGGCTACCAGAGTAGGGATGTGGCCCTTAGGGAGGGGGATGTGTCCTGGGAAGACAGGTCACCAGGAAGGTGCCAGGAGCAGAGCCAGGCATGTGCCTGCGGCTTGCTGGAGGGAGAGAAGCTCTTGTGAGACAAGAGCTGGTTAGACAGTTGTGAGAGCAGGAGCCGTTGGGCTTGTCCTGGGGCTTGTGGGACGGGCTCTGCAGCTTTTGACACCTGAGGCTGCTCTCTGCCCTGTCTGCTGCCTTGGCTCCAGCTTTTTCAAGGCTGCCCTGTCTTCCTTGCCCCAGCTACGTCCCTGTCTCTGTCACCAATGTCTCTGGCATTAGACCTCTCATGTGCTATGCTAATGATGATCCATGGGGTCCATTTCCCCCTTATGAGGGTTTCCCCAGTTCCTAAAGTTGGGCAGGGCACAGCTCTTTCATCAGTCCTGCTGGGAAGCACTCAAGACCTTTATAAATGGGCTGTGCTTCCAGCATCTCAGTTGGCAACTCCTCTTGGCTCCATGCAGATGTGGTTCTCTCACCAGCAAGCAGTAGTGCTACCTCTGGATTTACACTGGGTGTTTTGGTTTGGACAGCAGCTATCAGCTTTTTTTCCAGCCTATGTTTCATGTTTGTTCTGTCCTGAGCAACAGTGGTGATCCCTCACCTGTGTTAGATCCTTTCTGGGCCTTGTCACCTCTGCTCTGGAGGTCCTGAATGCCTCTGTCAAGGAAGAGGTTTTTTGTTGCTTTCTTGCTTGGCCCTATTGGGATTAGCCCAGTTCATTACAGCTTGAAAGTAAGTGAGAGTGCAAATCTGGGCAGGGAGCAGTATTGGGGAACAGCTCATTTGGGCTGTGCTCTGTTTCATTCCACTGGTGAGCCTGTGGTCCCTGGGAGTCTCCAGCTCGTTCCCTGAGCCCTGAAATTGATGGTTTATTATAGAGCTAGAATCACAGTGTGTTGGTGTGCCTGGGCTGCCCCACACCATGGCTGGTATAAAGAGTCTCTGGGGTTTAACCCTTTCTTGAATTTCTGCACTGGGGAATCCGTTGAGCATCCCAGAGATTGGCTGAAGGTTGTGCTCAGGCCAGTGAGGTGAACACAGCTTGAAAGTTTGCGAAGTACATATGGAAGCCGGAAAAAGAGCCTGTTTCAAGAGTCTGTTTCAAGGCCAGCCTTGGCCCTGAGCTCTGTTAGCCCCAGCTTCTGAGAGCTGGGAAGGTGAAAGTCCTGCTGGGTCCCACAGCTTGAAGGCAGAAGTGTAGAGGCTGCTAGAGCTGAGGAAAGGAATGAATCGTAACTGCCTTTTCCAGTGTGAGAACTGGGAGAATCCAGTCCCTGCTGCAGGATGTGTGCTAAAGGTTACCTGAGTGTGTGGTGTGGGTGTGCAGGTGATGTCAGAGTGTCCAAGCACGGCTGTCACCCACCCAGGCTTCACTGCTGGGTCAGGAATTCATGAGCCACAAATAGCCAGTGTCTGGGAAGGCTTTGGGGGGAAATGTTGCTACATGCTTGGCCTGTTCCATACCTGCTCCTGGGTATCTGCTGTTGTCAACTGCCAGAAATGAGATCCTGGGCCAGGCAGGCTTTTGGCCAGCTCCTTTGGCCACTCTTAAAAATGTTTCCTCATTTTCCTTTTCTGTCTCTCATCCCTCCAGCTGGTGTCTGCAGAGGGTTCCCATTCAGATGCTGGCTCGGTCTGTGCTGATAACCAGACAGAGCTGCCGCCCTCCATGGAGCGCACAGGAGGAATTGGAGACTCCAGGCCTCCCTCTTTCCAGTAAGTTACATGGACATCTGTTCTGGTTTCCAAGGGACACGTGGTGCGTTTGCTGTAATCCAGACCAGGCTGGGACACTCTTACCCAAATTGTCAGGGATGACAGCCAGCAAGAGGGGGTGAGAGTGGGGCTAGGAGCAGATTTGAAGTGGAGCTGCGTTATTCAGTGAACAAGGGATTGCAAAAAATAATGCAAGGGAAGAGCCAGCACAGCATCCCCAGTCCTTTGCCCTGCACTCATAGATGTGCTGTGTTGTTCCTGTCCCTCAAGAAGGAGACAGCTAATGGCTGGAACCTTGTGTTGGTGAGGACAGAGGTAGAGAGAGCCTTGTCAAATTATTCCCTGTTGAACATATTTGTTGCTGTTATCTCATCACAGCCCTAACACTGGGGGAAGTCGGGAAAACTTGGACAATGAGACAGAGACAGACTCGGTGGTGTCATCGCAGAGGGAGCGACCTCGTCGGACAGATGGGCCTGAGCATGGTGAGTGTTGGTAACATGGTGAGAGCTTTGCAAGGGCATGGCTGGGGCACAGTGGCAGCACCAGCTCCAGACTTGGGGCAGCTTTCCCTGCTCTGTAGAACCTTCCCAGCTCAAAAGGGCTATTCTGTTCTAGAAGGGCCAGTAGCCTCACATTGGAGGCAGAAGCTAACACCTGTGTTACATCAGAGCTTGGTGTTGAACCCAGGGGTCAAAGGGATATCTCCTTTTCTACAAAGCCCCAAGAGCAGGAGACAGTTTTGCCTCTGTCTTCTTAGCTGAGAAGCAGAGCGAGCTTTAGTGAGCAAGAGCCTTGCCACTTGTGCTGATTCTTGCTGTACCAAGGAAACAGCTGCAAGTCTTCCACAAGTTTAGCAGCATTGTTCCTACTGGCCCATCAGCCTCTTCTCTATCCTGTAGTGATAGAAGAAGTATCCCAGAGGAGATGGATCTGATCCCAGGGTAGACTGAGAGTTGTTTGGCACTAGATGGGATTGACTGATGGCCAGATCTGTTCTGAGGAGGTTGCTGTGAGCCCTGCATAGGAGAAGGATTTGTCTCAAGCCCACTGAGCCTTGTCTTTTCACAGCACCCAGGGTGAATGGGACAGTGAAGGGAGAGCGGCGCCGAGACCTGGGTGGGTACGAGAGCTCCTCCACGCTCATGAGCAGCGAGCTGGAGACCACCAGCTTCTTCGATTCAGATGAAGATGACTCCACCAGCAGGTAGGAGAGCTTGGGTCTTGAGGAAGCACTGATTTCCCCCTGACTCCCAGAACAGAGATATGCCTTTGCAGGGCACAGTAGTCCTGGGCTCACACCCGCTTCATCTTACCCACCGGACCCCTCTGCCACTGTCTGTCCCCCATGTGCATGTTCTTCCCTCTGCTCGATCAGTCCTCTATTCCCCATGCCATTTCCATGGCTCTCTTGCTGCCAGAGCCACTATTGTGGCAACAGAAGAGCTGACTCTTGCTTTTGCCTGCAGGTTTAGCAGTTCAACAGAGCAAAGCAGTGCTTCCCGTCTAATGAGGAGGCACAAGCGACGCCGGCGAAAACAGAAGGCTCCACGCATTGAGCGGGTACCCAGGGAGGGGCTGGGTATCCTGGGGAGGGCAGTGCAGGTCAGGGTGGGCTCTCAGGGATTCAGCTGGTTTTGCTGTGGGCATGGCTTCGGACGAGTGTCCAAGTGCTGAGACTTCAAAAAGTGTTGTGAACCTTTCCCAAGCCAATGTGGCCTCAAGAGCTGGGACCACAGGCCTTGTCCTGGCTGTAGAGAGCTCATAAGGACCATGGCTGTTCTCTGGCTCTGCAAAGCTCCCAGCATTAGACTGGAGTAGTGGGTGGTGGCTGTACAAGGAGGGGCAGGAAGGAAAGGACAAGTGGAGGAAGCTAGGGCTGGGGATGTTACCGAGGCACAGGAGGACATCTCATATTTTGCTTTTCTTGCAGTCCTCGTCCTTCAGCAGCATCACGGACTCCACCATGTCCCTGAACATCATCACGGTCACACTGAACATGGGTGAGTGGGAGGTGTGCATGGAGCCTGCAGTCCTTCCAGAGTGAAACTGGGTCGTGAAGAGGGACCTGAGGAGGGGGCAAAGAGAACAAGAGAATGGGGGAGGAGTGAGGAGATGGATTGTGTAGGAGATTGGCTTCTCTTGTAGAGATTGTCTCTTTAAGAGTTTGTGTTTCCCAGGTCATCTCTCTGGGGCATGGGTGCAAATCACCATCATTAGGATGTGGTTTTACTGAGGTTAGGTCTGCTTGTGCCAGATGCTTTGGGGGTGACTTACTTCTTTCTCTTTCCATCCCTGCAGAGAAATACAACTTTCTGGGCATTTCTATTGTGGGACAGAGCAATGAGCGTGGGGATGGAGGCATTTACATTGGCTCTATCATGAAGGGAGGTGCTGTGGCAGCTGATGGCAGGATTGAGCCAGGAGACATGCTTTTGCAGGTACTTCACACTCACATATCTCTATCTTTGGGCCTGGGAAAGCAGTAAGAAAAGACCCAGAAGCCTCCCTGAGAGCTCTGGCAGGTTAAACCCAGGAAGCTGTGCTTGGAAGAGGGAAGCTGAGTCACTGCTGAGCTGAGTGGGGAGCTTAGCCTCTGCTCACATCTTTGGGACTCACCTCTTCATGTTGTTTGCAGGTAAATGACATCAACTTTGAGAACATGAGCAACGATGATGCTGTGCGGGTGCTGAGGGAGATTGTGCACAAGCCAGGGTGAGTACTTGGGTTGTTTCTTCCATCCAGGGACATCACAGTTTGTGCTTTGGGTGTGTGAGTTTTATCTTCCAGCTGCCTCTGCCAGTGCTTCTGCAGAAGCTCACAACTTAGGGTTTTGGTGTTGCTTTGATTCCTGGGTTTTCATGTCCAATGCAAGAATTGCAGCCAGTGGAATTGTGGGGAATTGGGGTCTGTGCCCCTTTTTTTGTGGAGATGCCGTGTTGCTGCTCATTGCAGGGCAATTGGACTAGATGACCTTTAAAGATCCTTTCCAAAACAAATTGAGCTGCGATTCCCTGATTCTCTTTGGGTCATCAGCAGCCCTCAGCAGGGTCACATAATTTTGTTCATGTAACTAGGGAAACCCATAGCTGGAGGGGAGCAAGGTCACTTTACTGGCAGCTTCTCCCTGTCTCCCAGGAGAGAGCCAGCACACAGCATCCACCCATCATGCAGGGGTTTGTGTTACTGTGCTCTGGTTCTAACTCTCACCTTTTTGTTGCAGGCCCATCACTCTGACAGTGGCCAAGTGCTGGGACCCCAGTCCGCGGGGCTGCTTCTCATTACCCAGGAGTAAGTGGATAGCTGACCCACCCTTAGCGCTGGTGCCCAGCTCATGTGAGAGCCCTGCCTTAAGCACTTACTTGGTTGTTGTCTTGTTCCTCCCCTGTGTGTGTGACTCCATGGGGCACCGAATTGGGATTTGATGAGGTTTCAGCTCTCCTTTTGGGAGGCTGCTATGTCCCATTCCCAGACCAAAAATGCCCATAAGCCCAGCCCTCCTTCCCACATCACGCTGGGGACGCGTTTCACTGGGGCAGGGAGGTCACTTGCTCGGGGCGCCAGAGGAAAGAGAAACCCCCCCTTAAGCCATAGGGGGATCTCTCCCTCTGCACCTCTCCTGCTGACCCTCCCTCTCTTCTTTCTCTCCCAGTTGCTCCCCAGCGGATCTGGGCTGGGCCAGACTCTCCATGCTCCGATCCGGGTGAGTCCCGGCAAAAACTGGGGATGGAATGGGCTGTGCTGAGTCCCTGTCCCTACCCAGAGGTTGTTTTGATGAGGTGATAATTTCTTACAACTACTGACTGACTCTTTCTTCAATGCAGGTGAGCCCATCCGGCCCATTGACCCGGCAGCCTGGGTGTCTCACACGGCAGCGATGACTGGCACCTACCCAGCGTACGGTATGAGTCCATCCATGAGCACAATCACTTCCACCAGCTCCTCCATCACCAGCTCCATCCCAGAGACCGAACGTAAGTCCTTGTGCCTCCGTGCTGCACCCGCTGCACGGCCTCCTCACCTTCACTGCTGTGAAGGGAGCAATACATCTGCCTGGGGACAGCTGGGGCGGGTCAGATCCGTCCTGCCAAGGGACTGGGAGGGAGGCAGCTCTCACCAGGCTGGCACTTGGATCAGTGGGAGTTCTGCCTGGGAGAATTAATGTCACATTTTTCAGCCTTCTATGTGAAGAGAGAAAAGAGACGGCCTGGGTGCAGTCAGGAGCTGTGGCAGGTGTAGAGAAAAGGTTCAGACCAGTCAGGGGTTAGCTGCTGAGAATGTGGAGCCAGAGGGATTCAGTATGTCCCTGGAGCAATTGAGAGCTCCTCCGAAACAGAGCAGGATAGAGGAGGCAGCTGAGAGCAAAGAGCCTTGTGGTGGGGCAGGGTCCTGCTGAGCACAGGGCTCTTGATTGCTTTCTGAAGGTTTGGGATGATTTGTTACGTAGAGCCCTGAAGCAAGGGTCTGGAGAGCTTGTGTGAGACAACAAGCCAGGAGCTTGTTGTAAGTTTGTGACTCTTGCCTGAGCTTTGCCCAAGAGGAAATGGCTGACTTGTGAAGGATAACATGGGAAGGCTGGAAGGGGGGGGTTACACAGCATGTACCCCAAGGCTGTCTGTGATGTATTGTTCCCTGGCTCATTCCTCCTGTGTGTGATGCTTCCATGTGGTCCTCTTGTCTCTTCTGTCCTCTCTCACCTCTCCCTACCTTCCTTCATCCACACCACAGGCCTCGATGACTTTCACCTGTCCATCCACAGTGACATGGCCACCATTGTCAAAGCCATGGCCTCACCAGAGTCAGGCCTCGAGGTGCGTGACCGCATGTGGCTGAAGATCACCATCCCCAATGCCTTCATTGGTAAGAGACCGTGCTGCCTGCAGCAGAGGCAGGGACTGGGGAATGGGTGGCCCATTTTCAAGCAGATGTCCAAGGGAGCATCTTCGTCATCATAAACTGTTGACTTGGCAAGAATCACAAATTGAACCTTTTGACCCACTTTGTCTTTGCTCCAGTGTGGCCTGCTGCCTCATGGGCTGCCGTCTTCCTCTCTCTTGCCAAATGTAACTCTCTATTTGGTGGCAGGTTCGGATGTGGTAGATTGGCTCTATCACCACGTGGAGGGCTTTACAGACCGCCGTGAGTCCCGCAAATATGCCAGCAATCTGCTGAAGGCTGGCTACATCCGACACACCGTGAACAAGATCACCTTCTCGGAGCAGTGCTATTACATCTTCGGGGACCTCTGTGGAAGTATGACTCTGGGTGTGGGTGGGAGAGGGAGGATGGAGGGGTAGTGGTCCTGCAGAGAGCTCTGCTGACACCATGGGGACACACCTGTAGTCATTGCCATCAGGCTGGGCCCTTTGTTCTACAGACCCTGTTAAGGGAGTGATGAAGAATATCCTAGCTCCCTTGTCCTGCTGCTGAGGTAGTGAAGCTGGAAGCAGCAGTGACAGTGTCACCTATGTGATCTTTTCTCCTGAGCGGTCATAGCAGAGTCTTAGTCTTTACTGACTGTCTCCAGGCTCTGAATTTCGGTTCTGGCAAGGGGTTGGTGCTCAGGCAACTGGCTTCTGCTCAAATAAGATGGGAGAAGGAATTGGCAGGGTGAGCTGTAGCTCTGATGTGGTCCTTTCCCACCAAGCTAGTCTCTGTATTAGAGTGGCAGCTTGGACTCCCACAGCCTGGCAGTTGTTCAGCCAGGAAGCACAAATGGTGGCATTGACTAACAGAGAGAGTGCCAACTTCTTGTGTGTTGTTGCATATCCTGTCCTTGTCCATCAGCAGGAATGGACAGAAAGCTGCTTCACCACACATGGTTGTTTTTCTGCTTGGATTAACCCCTGTTCTCTGCTTTCTTGCAGACATGGCTAATCTGTCTCTTCATGATCACGATGGCTCCAGCGGTGCCTCTGATCAGGACACTTTGGCTCCGCTCCCCCACCCAGGAGCCGCACCCTGGCCTATGGCCTTCCCATATCAGTATCCACCACCTCATCCATACAACCCCCATCCCGGCTTCCCTGACCCAGGCTACAGCTACGGAGGGGGCAGTGCAGGCAGTCAGCACAGTGAAGGTGAGTGTAAAGGACTAAAATGTGCCTGCAGGTGGGCACATGTCCTGGTCAGTACAGGGCAGTAGCAGGAAAAGCCTGCTTAGGCAAGGCTCTGTTTGGGGGAAGCCAGGGCAGAAGCCACCTCGGACGGGGTCGTGGGACTCGCTGCTGGAGGGAGACTGAGAGCACAGACTGTGCTGGGGCCTGGCTGTGCCGGAGCCGCTGCAGCCCTCCCTAACCTTGCCCCGTGTGCTTCGCAGGGAGCCGGAGCAGCGGTTCCAATCGCAGTGGCAGCGAGAGGAGGAAGGAGAGAGAGAAGACCGGGGAGTCCAAGTCAGGCGGCAGTGGGAGCGAGTCGGACCACACCACGAGGAGCAGCATGCGGCGCGAGCGTGCGGCCAGCGAGCGCTCGGTGCCGGCCAGCCAGCACAGCCAGCGCAGCCAGCACTCCCTGGCTCACAGCATCCGCAGCCACCACAGCCAGCAGTCGTACGGCCCGCCCGGCCTCCCCCCTCTCTTCAGCCCCCCCATGTTGCTGATGCCTCCACCGCCGTCAGCCATGGGGCCCCCCGGGGCGCCGCCGGGCCGTGACCTGGCCTCTGTGCCCCCCGAACTGACGGCCAGTAGACAGTCCTTCCGAATGGCCATGGGCAACCCCAGTGAGTTCTTTGTGGATGTAATGTGAAGCGCCCGTCCCCTGTCTGTCTGCTGTCCCTCCTTCCCCCTTCTATCCCTGTCGTTTGTTTCCTAGGACCAGCCCTGGCTTCACCCCTTGTTTTTTTGGGGTTTTTTTTTTTGTTTCTTTTTTTTTTTGGTCTTGATAACGAAAAGCAAAAAAAGGGAAAAAAAATAATAAATGGAACTAAACCTTGATTCTAATCCCTCCTCGAGCGGGGTGGACAGGCCTGGCAGGCCTGCTGGGTGCTGTCAGCCCATCCCGCCACCAGACTTGTGTATTGCCGATGGTAATTCCCTCCTGCCATCCTCTCTAACCCCATTAATCCGCATCTGTCCCAGCACCCTGTGCTGCTTGCCCGTGTGTCACTGCTGCCTCAGTCCTTCCACCCTAAACATCTCTTCTTTCTTTTCACCCTTTTGTGTTTCTTCTATCAAGCAGCAAAGAATTACGGGGTGTTTGACTTTCTCTGAGCCTGCCGCCCGTGGGGGGGAGAGCTGGAGCGTGGCGTGGCCCGACAGCAGGACACGGAGCTCCAGGGGCGCTGGGCACGCATGGCGCTGAAGATGGCTTCTTTCCTCCCCCTCGCGGAAGATGCCCTGCCCTTCCCACAGCCCTGAGAGGGGAGCAGGGACCAGCCTTATATATGTATTTTAAATCCCATTGTAGTTGCCTTTTGGCTAATGCATGAATGTTCCAGGGCTTCAGTGCCTCCAGGGAGTGGAGAGATGCTGCCACTTCCCTCTTGCCTCCCTTGTCTTGCCCCACATATTTGGCCAGGTCTGAGCCTGACACTGCCCCATGGCAGGACCCTCCTTCACCTTGGCCAGGCCTCAGGGCTGGGGCTGTACCTCTGCATCCGGCCCAGAGAGGTGGTGATTGCCTGTGCGCAGTCTCTTGCGTGACTCAGTGCCCTACACCTACCCTGGGGTTCCTTGGGGGAATTTAAGGGCAGAGCTCTGCTCCTTCCATCCTGCTCTTTGCCCTCCTGCCTGCAATGTGCTGCTGCCTGTCCTGTTTGTAAGGGCTGTCCCATGCCTGCGGCTGGGGGTGGCGGCAGCTGTGGCCTTCTCCCTCCTGCTGTCGCGCTGCTGCTCAGCTATGAGATACCTTCACGGGCCTGGACTGAGTTAGAAGGCGAGGGTGGGGCACAACTGGTTCACTTTCATGCTTTGAAGAAACGTGGAGGTCCCCCGTATTTGCCCTCTGAAGGGCCTGAGTCTGTCTCCTCCTCTGCCCAGTGCTGCTGGCCTGGCTGCTGGGAGGGACAAACCCTGGGACAGCCCCACTCCCTCCGGGCTGTGAGCGGTGCCTAGTGGCAACACGAGCTCTCCAGGGATGAGACTGCAGCCTGCACCATGGGCTCTGGGCTCAGTGCCCACAGGTGTGCTGGGACAGTGAGTCTGTTTGCTCCAGCGTTCCCTGCCTTTCTTCCTTCCACTTCTGGGTACTCGGAGACGTGCCTGAGGCTGGGGCAGCCCTTTCCCCATGCCCAGGGCCAAGCACGGTACAGTATGGACTGGCTCGACCCTGCTGCTGTTGGTGCTGGCGCCCCGGCGCCCTCTCCTGCTGCCACGCCGTGGCTATCTCCATAAGCGTTGCCTCCTTTGGTCTTTCTTGTGTTTGCGGTTTTTATACAATGGAGTTGAATTGTATTTTGCTCCCTGGGAGTCTGCATTGCCCCTGCAGCCCTCCTGCCAGCTCTCACACGCCGCCAGTTCATGTCCCTGACTCCCTAGAGCCTCTCCTTCCCTCAGCCCGCTGGAGTCAGACTGTCCCCAGTAGCCTCCCTGGCCACTGCTCACCCCTTGGCCCGTCTTACCCACTGGGTTTTATAAAAACAACACCAATCTCCTTGTTTTTATTTATAAACATAGTTTTATTGGACTCCTGCCTTGTGTCGTTCGTTTATTCTTTTCCCCCCAGGCTCCTCCCTCCTCCTGCCTTTCGCTGTAAAGCGAGATCCCAGCGTCGTGAGGGCACCCTGTGCCAGTGTGGCAGCTGTCTTTTCCCGGGATGCCGGGGGCGGCTGCGGGCTGCGTCTCTCCGGAGCAGGGCCTGGGCGGGGGCTCTCGGGGTTCCCTGGGTCTCCGTTTCCAGCGGCAGCACTGCGGGGAGAACCAGGGGCCAGTCCGGCCGCGGAAGCCGGCCCTTGGCGTGGCAGTGCGGGGCGGGGGAGCGGGGATGCCTGGGGGCGAGGCCAGCGGGAGCTAGCAGCCCTCTGGAAGGGCGCGGCGGCCTCAGGACTTTGCGGGGCGAGCGCGGCCCCCTGTCCGGGCGCACGCCCGGCCCAGCCGCTCCCTGAGCGCAGCGCCCACGCTGTCCTCGCTCCGCCACGGACTACACCTCCCAGTATGCCCTGCGCGGAAACGGCATTCCCGCCCCCGCCGCGCGGCCCCCTGCAGAGGCGCACGCGCAGTGGAGGGGCGCGGGCGGGGCGCGCGCGCGGCGTCTCTGCAGTGCGCGNCGGCTGCCCTTGGGAGGGACGCGAGAGTGCTCCCGGAGCCGGGAGGGAGGGAGAGGAGCGGGGACGCCCGGCAGGGCTTTTCCTCGGCTTCCTCCGAGGGGGGGCTGGGCGACCCCGTCATTCGTTCGTACATTGCTTGTGGCTCAGGGGGTTATTAACAGCTGTTAATGAGCTCTCTGGCTGGAATACCTGTGTGGCTGCGCCGCGGGAGGGTGGGGACAGGGTCGGGCTGTGTGTGGCACGGGAAGGCCGGCATCGATGGGTCAGGTCAGCCTGAGCAAAGGGGTTTTTTCGGTCGGATCGGGCTGGAACTTCACCGAAAATTACTTGCCTGTACTGCTGATCCGAACGTGAATTAGTTGGGTCATGGCTTGCGCCTTGCTTCCTCCCTGGAAAACCTGCTGAGGCAGAACGCAGCGCTGCTGATGCCGAACTGCTTCTTCTGAGGCTTAAAGCAGGCTCCTGTCCAGCGGCTGTTCTGGATGCATTTCCACATCCATTCTTCCCAGGACTAGGTTTTCGGATTCAGTAAAACTGCAGGAACACTGCCTGTGTTTATCAGCCAGTGCAGTTGACTTCTCTTCCCACTGGGAAATGACTTGCTTTCGATCTAGTGTTCTCTCCACAAGCTGTATGAGTCCATGATCTGTTTTCTGCTTGCTTTAGTATGACAAAGCTGCTACCAAGTTTTAGCCTCAGGCTGCCAAAATCTGAGCCTGGAACTTGCCCAGATAGGTGAGTCTGGATAGCTTCTGTGGCTTGGAAGTCTCGGTATTGCAGGCTTCTAACTGTATATGGGCTCATGTGGTGTTTGGTTGGGCAACATTTACTTGAATGCTGTCAGAGCTGTAGCTACTGTTTTTTCCTGTAGTAAAAGCTGTGTGTGTCCCTGTGAGTTTTGCTTGGAGGGACAATCTCAAATCTGAAGAGATGCTGGCAAACTGTCTACTTCCATATTTTTCCTGTCAGAAGGGAGGCATCACTCCTCTTCTGTAGGAAATGCCGTGTTACTGACATCTAGTGACAGAGATACCTGGTGTTCTCTGGGCTGCAGAGTGGCCATGTTCCAGGGAGAGCGTTGGGATGTCTTTGAAGGGTATCATGGCCAGCAGCTTGGTAAAGCCAAAGGAGCACAGTCCTGGCTTCTGGAGAGTTGAGTCTTGAGGCTGTGAAGGGTTACATCCTGAGTTCTTTGAAGCACAGGGGACTGGACATGCATTCTTGTTTGATACTATCTCTTTCCTTGCTTT
>VXBQ01010979.1:543943-580425 GCA_013400175.1 Phainopepla nitens
GGTAGCTGGCTGTCTTAATGCTGTAACTTTGCCACAATTGCTCTAAAGGTATATTTTAATGCTCTCATCTTCACTTGAGTAAAAAGGCATTCTGTAAAGTCATTTCCATGTCCTCCTAACTCCTGGTGGGTTTATAAGCATGTCCATGAGTGTGTGGTCTGTCTGTGATGTTCTTCATGCTCCTTTTCTGTTTATGGGTTGACATGGAAGTAGATGGGAATGTGAGCACTCGGCAGGAGGGTAGGAAGCCTACTGGCCTTAGGTATTTGTCAGAGGTGCATTCAGATGTTACATCTACCCCAGTAGCTGCTTGAAGAATGCAGAGTGTATGGGGAGAGGGCTGTTGTTCCTAAATTAAGGTGATTACTCACCAACTGGTATGAATTCAGCAGACATGTGGATCCTCCCTGCACCTTAACCAGTATAAATCCAGCCATACTGTAAGTAGAAAACAGGGCTGTAGCTACCAGCGTGGAGCAGGTTGCCATATGTTCAAGCTGGTGAAACAGAAGGAGTGGAGCTGCAAATCTCTGAAAATGCAGTTGATGGATCATTAACCCAAAGGTTTCAGCTAGAGTCATCTTCGTTTCCAGGCACTTGGTGGTAAACAGTCGAAGAAGTGGTGGGCTTTGCTCTTAAGCTGTGTCTGACAGTGAGATATTAGGCTGAGGAAACTCAGAAGCAGTGTAGAGCAGGCTCCCTAGAAAAGGCTGACTGGAGAGGAGCAGAATGAGTCATGGAAAGCTGATTGAGCAATGCTTTCTGAGTCATGTTGCAGGGAGCAGATGAACCCACCTCCTGTGCTGGAGTTTTTATTCTGAGGTCTTCTGATTCCAGCAGCCATGAGTCACTGAATGTCAGTCTCAAATTAATTTCAGCCCTCTTCCCTGCAGTTCTTAACCAGTGCCAGTACTAGGATCTTTCACTTCCACAGCTGATCTGTAAAGAAAACTCTTAATTATTTTAAAAGATGTGGAAGATTGTGCTATTTCTGAACTGTACCACTAAAATCCTCATTCTAGTTAGAATGTAACCTTGAAAGAGTTGAAAGGAGTATCTGTGAAACTTGAAACACAAAAGAGGATCAAAACAAAGCAGGCTTATTTTCACTGCAGACACTTCAAGGAGAGCCATTGTCATCTTGAAGAGCCATTCTTGTTGCTGAGCTTTAAGCAACTTTCTTTTGCATTCTGCCCTTTGTATAGTTTTTCCTCTCTGTTCATAGATCTCTGGGTTACTTATTCCACCTCTTGAGTTCCCAGCTGTGTGGACATGCTTCCATTAGCTGATGGAAGTAATTCTGTGTGGAGAGGGAGTATAGTCACTCTGATCTTGTGTCTTGGAGGGATATAACACAAAGTTTGAACAAAAGACTGGAATCCTGTCCGTGTTTCCTGAACTCCCATCGTGGGCAAGCTTGGTGAAGGCTGACAGAGAGCAGCCCTGCACCAAACTGAACTTGATCTAAGTTCGTGTTGATGCCATTGTGGTGTCCATGCTTATGGTGCCTGGAACTCTTCAAGATGCTGAGCTGCACAAGTTGAGCAGACAAGGGAGATCTGCTTATAATTGTGTTAAATACCTTGTGTAGTTGAGACCTCCTTGTTCTCTGATGCCATTAGATGGGAGTGCAGCTGGAGGCTTATACTGCATGTGTCCTTCAGCTGCTGCAAAGAACTGGTTGATAGCTGGTACAGCTGGGTAGGTAATCTAAAACCCTTTCCTTATAGTCACCGTTTTTTTTAGCCCATGTGAGTTTGCTGCTACCTGGAAACATTTCACCGATTGTCTTGACACAAATCATTAGGTAAATTGTACTTAAATGTGAATTCGGGTTTAATTTTTAGAACTGTAGAATTGTGGGTTCTTTCAGACTTAAGGAGAATCATAACTCATACAGAGGCTTTCTGCTGCTGCATGTGAAGTAATGCTTGTGCATGTCTCAGAATGTATGGTTGGCTGCCCTTAGAAAACAAACAGAATGGTCCTCATCCTGTGGCCAAATCCGTAGCAGTGGGGAAAAGTACAAGCTCAGGTGTTACCCAGGGCCTCACACAGCACAGAGCCAGCCCCTTTCTGATTTTGAGCAAGTTCATTATCGAGTTGTTTTGCCAGTGTAGTACAGCAAGCACGCATCAGCTGGTTGGTGGCAGATCTCTGCATACTTCTGTTTTGTACCATGCAAGACTTTGCAGTAACAGCGCTCCTGGTCGGTAGTCGTGGCAGTGGGATGTGTGTCCACATGAGGGTATTCAGAGTAGTAAGGGCAAAGCAGATGAAAAGGTGATCAAAGATCACCTAAGTGGACCAGAGAGGTGCAGATGGGACTACAAAATGGCACTGTAAATCCAAGATACACACTTGTACAACGGTGCATCTAGGAGGCGTGGGGGTGAAGTAGCAAAGGCAGTTCTGGCCTCACCTGTAGCTCTGCAGTGTGAGCCAGTGCAGCTCTTACATGTACCAGTGGGGCTGGAACCAGGAGGTAACTTTGTATGGGCGGCCCGAAGCTTGAACTCATCTCCTGGAATATTTTGTATAAGGAAGAAGCCTAGCATTTCATTGCATTGATGATGAATTCTTGAAGACTGAAAGCCTTTGAATCATGATCTATCTGCTCTCTATCAAATATGCTTCTATTAACGTGTAAGATGAGGAAGCAGTTGACTCTGCTGCCTGCTACTGTGATGCAATTAAAAATGCCGATCCTTTTTTTTTGCTTGTAACTTCAGCAAAGCTCTTACAGAATATGTTCTAACCTAACATATGAGAAAGCATGGCATTATTTCAGTCAACATTTAGAGTCTGTAGATCTTCCTAAGAGAAGGCTTTTAATTTCCAATGCAAAGCTTGATCAGCAATCTTCTGCATGTTTTATAGTAATGCAGTAAATATTAAAATCAAGGCTTTTTCAAAAAATGATTGGCTTGTCATGCTGGCAGAAGGCTTTGTCTTGTATATGCTGCATGTCTGATCCTGTTGCTCATCAAAGCAGACATTTCCTTTATACTAAAAATAGCGAAACCAATAACTTAAGCAGCATTAAAACCCAAGAGGGAGATTATTTTTTTTTTTAAGACTTGGATGTGCTTTCTAGGATTCTTCTGGAAACGGTTTGTAGGATTCTTATGATCCAGCTTTGACCAGTTGCATAAGCTTCCAGGAAGCTGCTCTGTACAATGCAAGTCTTAAAGAGAATGCAGGAACTCTTCACCCTTTGATTGCAGTAGTCCATATCTGAATGTGGAAGCCAGCATTGTGGATGTCTGAAAACACATGCTTGTTTTTTATGTGAAGTGAAAAAACTAGTAAATAGGAAAGAATTTTCTAGAATGGGCAACAAGTTGCTTTCACTGTCATAATGTTTCTCATTTTTTTCATTGTTTGGCCTGTGCAAATGACCTTGCAAATGTTTCAGCATCTGCCTGTCGTGTTAGGCAGCTGTGTTCAGTTCTCCATGTTTTGGGTTTCAGCCCTGCACATTACCTCCCTGTGGCCCTTTCACGCCTGTTAGGGCCCTGTGTGCTTTCTGTAAGTAGTTGTGAGTCTGTGGTACAGCCACTTCTTTATGTCTGAGGCGTGGGGTTTGTTTGGTTGACCAGTGGGATTGTCTTCTGCTGTGGGGATGCTGACGTTGCTGCCCCTGCAGTTTGTAGCCTTGGTCAGGAAACAGCAGCCACAAAGGCTTTTTCCACTTTAACTACCTGTGGAGCTGCCTGTGTCTTAATAGTTTGGTTACAGAGACTTAGAAGTAAATCAAATACTTGTATCCTGAAGTTATAAAGTGTTATGGTTGGGAATGGAAGAAAAACATATTTGAAAAGCTGTTCTGTGCCAGTTGGAGTCTCAGACATGAAAATATGTTGGTGACAGTGCCACAAGTAGTCACTGACACGTGGCAGAAGGCAGCCCATTAATAGCCAGAGATACTTGACCAGCAGAATAGGGGAATAAAAGCCAGAAGGCTCACTACTGAGCTTTGGGAAAACTGCTTGTCTCTTTCTATTTTGACTTAACTGGCTTTTGGGCTCTTTTTTCCCCCTTTTAGTAAGCAGAAGCAGCCATCTGGAAGCTGAAGACCTGTAGCAGAGAGCTATGAGTAGTGTTATTCTTTGAGGAATCACTAGATGTAGCTGAAAATGTTGGTATAAAGGCTTAGGAGATTTTAAAGTTTCTTTTTTGTCTTGCTGAAATTAAAAGTAGTGGCTGCACTGTAAACCTTGGTTTAGCACAGAACTCACTCTGCAGTACTTCTTCGGATGGGCAGCTACTGTAGTTTACTGGATGTGACTTCTAGAGGATACATTACTCTTGATAATCCAGAAGTCCTTTAGTCCCTCTGATGTGTGTATTGTTTTTGTATTCTCTTTTTTCCCTGACCTTTGAGGTGATCAGAGGCTGGGTCACTTTGACTCTGTCATTGCAGAGCAGACACGTATCAGTTCGCTGTCAGCATCTGTCTCTGGGTTGGCCTCTCCCTATCCTCTGGAGCCCAGACTCACCCACCCAAAGGGCAGTGTGGAGATGGTTGTTATCTAATGCTCTGCAGTGCCCGAGCTAAGAAGTTCCTGTGTGATCACCCCAAGGCCTGCCCCCTCACAGCTGCAGTTCTCTTCTTGAGACTAAGCCAAGCAAGCAGTTGCTGCTTGTGGGTATTATGGCTTGAACCTAAATGAATAGGAGTGGATGAGACTCCAGGAGTGGAATCTGGTAAAGTTGCTGTATATTTTAAAAAGTCTTCTGTATCAGTATTGTCTAATAATGTCTGATGTCTTTGGAGAGAGCTTTGTAGCTCTCTCCAGAGCAATCTTCCTTTGAAGAAAGAGAAAATTAGCAGTTTAGGAGGGTAACTTCTGAGAGACTTCACTCCCAGTTCAAATGGGTCATGACTGTGACCACTCCAATGGTAGCTTGTGGCCAAATGGCTCTCAGTTTGACTTCTGAATTGAGACTTGATATGGCTGCTAGGGATTAGCAAAGGCTCTCACAGTGATGTGTAAAAACTGTGTAAAAGTAGGAGTCCCCTGTTATGTGCTGATAGGCGTGGTGACATGTCAGACATTTGTGTGAAGTGCTTGTAAAAAGACTTAGGAATTGCGTCTGATTTGTATCTCAGTCACTGGGGAAATAGACACTTTATAGTAGAAGTAAGGGGTCTCTGATTTGCTTGTAGTTTCAGGCCTGTGTTTTTTCTCACATTCAAGAGGTATATTTTGGATACTTGTCCTTGAGGCTTAATCTGTCCATGCTCATTTTTGGAATGAGAAGTAAGATAACTTCTATTTCAGTGCCAGTTTTAAGCTTTGTAGTCCTGGCTACAAATTGTTTCTGTACAGCCTACTTATGTGTGCTCTTTCTTGCTTCAGGTATTAAGCAACATGGGAAGTGAAGACTAAAGTTCCATCATGATCGGAGGCTTGTTCATTTATAATCACAAAGGAGAGGTGTTAATCTCTCGAGTCTACCGGGATGACATCGGGTAAGTGCTTCTGTTGCATCCCTGGTTTTTGCATTTTTGTCTCATTTTGGTGCAGTAAACAACCCAGAGCTGCTTTGTTCTGCATTAGCTGTGCATGCATGTAAGACTGCAACTCAACTTGCTGCTCTAGGCTTAGCTTAGAAAAAAGAAGTTTAAGCCCTGGTCACCTACAGAGAAGGATGGTCTGCAGCCAAACCTGGGACTTTCTTTTGGATGGTGGGGATCTGGCCATTATTCCAGATGCTTCAGCAGCTTGGACTGCCACTGTGGGAGCCTACCTCACTGTGATTGCTAAAACTTTACAGGAGCAGTAATGTGAGAACTGTCTGCCACACACTACAGCCAGGGCTCTGAATTTAGTTTCAGGCACTGATGTCTAACATCAAGTACAGGCGTGCAGGAGACTGTGGTCTTCTAAAGTTTTATGTGCAAGCAGTCTCACAGCAACCATGGCTGTACTACTACAGCTGGCTTTCTGTCCCCCAGCTTTGTACGTCAGCCTTGTGTGAAAAGCTTACATTCATTTGGTAACTAAAGTTGTGGGAAGCCTTGAAAACCTTCAGTAGGTTGTAGGTGTCTTGTTGCACTTCCCCCAAGTGTTATGATGCTCATTTAGACTGGATCTGTGCAACCCTTAGGCTGCTAGTTTCCAGAAGGTATCTTACTAAAAATATGGTGTCTTGTAGGCAGTGGGTAGTGCTGTAGGGAACTGTAAGTGATGGTGCTGCTTGGGCTGAAAACCTTAAATTTAAGGGTTTTGTGCACAACAGTACTCTATTTAGTGGGTTTTCATTAGTGTCAGGCATTAGGTGGAAGTTAGTAATTAAGTTGGCAGAGTTAAGACAGGAGGAATGAGTTAAGAACGGAGGCAGAGCTGTGTTAGGTGCTAATTCAAAGTTGAGTGAGAGAGAGCCTTCAGGCCAATTTAGGAAAAAGTAGTTTGTACCAGATCTCCACAATAACTAGTGGTAGGATGTGCTGTGAAATAACTTGTTGCCATAAATGACAAAAAAACTGTCAAGCCAGTTTGCCTTCAGAGTGCTCTGGTCTGAAGAGTATGTCCCTTCTGGTTATGGATTATCTAGTGGGGGTTAAATGTTGAGGTAGAACGAGTAGCTAGTCAAGGCTGGTACTGTTTCATCGAGGAGTAGCCAACAGTGTCTGTAATGAGGCTTCACATAATGAGCTTTTGGGACTCTTGGCTTGCTCTAGGTCAGCTAAGGCGAAGTAGCTGTTCTAAGGTGACTGAGTTATTCCAGGACTTCCACACATAGCTGAGCCAAGGAAGCATTGTATTTCTCAAGCAGAAAGCCAGTGGCTATGTTGTTTTGCCTCTTTTATACTGTACAGACTCTCATCAGTCTTCCATACTTGTTAGCTGAAGCTCTTCAGAGCAATTTGTATGACAGGTCTGACTTTGTAAGGCTGGTATCGCAGTGACTGAGCCAAGCCAGTCTGGGTTATAGGTAACTTTGGAGAATATTTCAGGTGGAGGCCAGGGACACTTTCACTGCAGTTTCTGGCAAAAATATTTTTTTGTGGTTTGCAAACTTGAAACACAAGATGGTTCTCAAACTGATGTTTATTCAAGAAAGCCTTTTGATTTAAATGGCATTATGGCTGTGGAGATGCAAACTGGGGAGCAAAGTAGGTATTTTTAATATGATCTTCTGTTGCTTTTTATCTTGGTTCATTTCTCTTAGAGTGAGTGCCTTATGCTGAGTACATGATAAAGTACTTCCTGCTGGCTGGCCAGACAAAGCTAGAAAATGGGATTTCCTGCCTGATCCTGTCTTAACTTTTTCATTTGGCAGAGTGCCAGAATATTCCAGTGTTTTCTCTAGGACTTGAGGAGCTGGTGTTCCTTTCAGTGAAATCATCCCTTCAGTTCTTGTGAAAGTGTCAGTCTTGTGACTTAGGTGGTGCTGGTGTTGGCTGTTAACTGAACTTGCTCCCCAAGGTACTGGATTTCTTCTCAAGCAGGCCTTCAGTGCTGGTTTGGATTTTTTTAAAGCATGTTAGCCTTACAGAAAAAGTTATTATAAAATGGCTGTGTCTCATCTTGTGGTATAATCAAGAAACTGAGTCTTTCCATTTCCTAGTCTGAACATGAGCATTAATGCCAGGTCTATTTAAAATTTTTGATATCCTAACCCTCAGTGGGAGGTAAGGAAAGGAATAGCCATGATACTGTAGCTTGTACTCAACTCTGCAAGACTTCTGTCTCTAACCAAACAGCTGAGTAATAGACTTCTAGCAATTCTTAGTTCCTAAGCAGTAGTCCTGAAGTGTTGAGGGCTGAATCCACCCTGCTTGTTGGGAGGTAGTTGAATATGAAACGAGCATAATTGCTCCCTGTCTTCATGAGTGATTGACCCATAAGACTCCTTAGGCTTGGCCATTGCCTTTGGCATTCTGAAGCCTCAGTTTCTGAGCTGGGAGATAATAAAGGTCATCTGTGGTTATGAGAACACCTCCCCTTGCACAATTTAAGGGCCTTAAAAAGCACATACTAGCTCAGATGTAATGACCAAAGTGATGAACAACGAGGATGTCCTTCTTTTGACTTAGTTAAAGGCAGAAGTACCACAAAACTTGAACTTTCTTTGCTTGCAACTTAGAATGGCTTTGGTGCATGTAGCGCATCTGTCCATACAGCAGCTAGCTGCATGTATAAGCAGCCTTATTTAAAAAAGAAAAAAAAAGGGCAAAACACCATGCATATAATTCAGGATACTATGGAGGGTTCTGCTGTAATTTTCAAGTGCCTTGTTCTTCAGTGACTTAGTCGTTGGGGAGCCTACCTGCATTTAAGAATGCAGCTGTGCAATAAAACTTAAGCTATTTGAAACTGAGCAGCTTACGTGATAAACTGCATGCACTTTAAATGTAATAGGTGTTTGGTTTCTGAGCTTCTAATACATCATGTCAGCTTTGTGGCTCTTGATCCTTAAGGAAAAAGTGCAAGCTGGATAGAGCAGTGTCTGAATCTGCAGGATGTGCCCTATCTCTTCAGATGTGCTCCAGCTCTATCAAACTTGCTGTATTTCCTGTTGGCTGGACCAAACTAGAAGGCATCAACCCAAACACCTCAAATGAGAAGTACTGTCATAGAAATTCCCACCCAGACTTGTAGCCCTGTCCTGAGGCAGACTGGGAAGAAGATGTCTGATACTCTGCGGTCCCCTGGTGATGCCTCTGATTGAGGCTTTGGGGTTTTTCTACACCAAGGCCTGCTACCTATATTAGCAGAGCAGCCTGAGTATCACTCTTGTGGTACAGGTGCAGCTCACCTGGCTAAAATGCCCAGTTAGCCCTAAAGTTCAGCCAAACACAAAATCTGTCCATGCTGACAGCCTGACCATGGCATGTCAGTGTTGTACTTTGCGAGGGCTTCATTGCTGCTGTAGCTTGTTACTGTCCATCCAATGCCACCTTGGCCTTTTGTGCCAAGGAGCAGGGGGAGGGGGTGCTGTTTGGTCTCTTCTTATCTCTTTGGATTCATTGTGCCTTGTGTGTGTGTTTCTAACCCTTTCTCTTGTTGCTGTCACTCCTCCTTTCTCCGCTGGCGCCATTTCTGTCCATCCCATCTCATTGGCTGCTGTAGCAATAGGTAAGAGACGCGTGGGAGGCCACGACTGGCACTGCACAGGGGGCACCTGCTGTGCTAGCAACCTCCCTGACCTGAGGCTTCTCTAGTGTGCACCAGTCTGGTGCTACTTGTAGCGGGTTAGAACTTGAGGCCGGGAGGGCTAATTCTCTAGAACAAGCTGAACTTTCCTTGCAAGGCTTACGGAGGGGAGGATTTGGGCTCTTAGATATTGTTATTTTATAGTAGATTAAATTACTTTCTTATGGAAAAGCTAAAGTAGAAATGAAATATTAATTTAACTCCAACTTGCAAACTTTCTGGAGCAATAAAACCTGAGAAGTATTCAAAAGCCAGAATTTTGCCGATGGGGGAGCGTGTTTACTGATGAAACTTCTGCATATGTCCTCAGATCTTCAAGGAGCAAATACCTGCTGTGGTAGCATATGTTCCTTTGAATATCCTTTGTTTTCTGACTTGAAACTGTGTGTTGTATTGTTGACAACCCTCAGTGCTTACAAGCATTTGTATGCCTGTATCCTTGCTTGTAAGGATGATATTACTGTCTGCTCTCAAAAGTGTTTCTGCACAATCAGTACCATGGCCTTGATGCTGCAGTCAGACCCCCTGTTCTACAGAGTGTCTGAGAGTATGAATAATAAAGCACCACTAAATGAGTCTTGGCTTTGTGTGTAGACTGTTGCTTTAAGTTTTGGTCTTGTCCTATAAAGCACTTGGGCTTCCTTCCTGTATTCTCAGGATTGGTGGACTTAATTTGGGTAATTTATTCTGACTTGTAGTTACAGGATAAGGACACCAGTGTGCAAGAGCTGGCATCCAGAATGTCACTTGGAATCCTTGTGTAACAAGGAGGGTTTTTTCCCCCGTTGCTAGTGTATAGACAGTTTGGATCTAAGAGGGCAGCACCTATGGGCAGCTTGCGCAGCACCTTTTGAGCACTGGGCAGAACCCTTGACTGTAAATGGTCCTGGACCATGCAGTACTGCTGACACATTGCACTGTGGGGACTCTGAGTCCGGATGCAAGACACCTGTTCTGAAGCAGAGCAGTCTTGGGGTGACATATGACTGGAAAGCCAGCGGTGATCCTAATCCTCCTGCTGCTTTGTGCCTGCCCTCCAAGGTGTGTGGGATATGGAGGTGAACTGGATCTGAGAACTAAAGCTCCCTTCTGGAGTGTACCTGGGCACTGACATCTCTTGGGTGGCCCGGGCAAATTTTGCTGTTTTTTCACTGGTTGTATGTCTGGGAACAACTGTCATTGACACGTATCTTGGGAGACTACAGCTTGCTTTGGGACAAGAGTGTGAAGGCCTGGGCATGCAGAATAGACAATAATTAGGTGTTTGGCCAAAACTGGACTCTTTGAGCCACACGTTCCTAATGTGTTTGTTTCCGGCTATGACAATCAATTGGGAGCGCTGTCAGAATTAATTGAAGGGAATGTTTCTTTGCCATCTTACTCCAGATGGAGGTTTGTTCTCCGGGTGACTACAGTTACACTGTAGTCCAAAGCTCCCTAGAGACCAGTAGCACTCTCTGTCCTTGAACACGTGCAGAATTTAGTGCCTGACTCTGCTCAGAGCCTTCACTTGTGCCTGTTAGAGACATCCTCAGGCACGCTCCCTAGGTGAGCTTGGTGCGTGTAGTTCAGTGTCTGGCCATAGCAGCGTGAGCAGAGCTGTGCAGCCAACTGCTTTCACCTTGGCTGTGCTGACTTGTCTTTGGTGGTGCTTTCGTAGGCGCAATGCCGTGGACGCCTTCCGCGTCAATGTCATCCACGCACGGCAGCAGGTGCGCTCGCCTGTCACCAACATCGCCCGCACAAGTTTCTTCCATGTCAAGCGCTCCAACATCTGGCTGGCTGCTGTCACCAAGCAGAATGTCAATGCTGCCATGGTATTCGAGTTTCTTTACAAGATGTGTGACGTGATGACTGCCTACTTCGGGAAGATCAGTGAAGAGAACATAAAGAACAACTTCGTGCTGATCTATGAGCTGCTGGATGGTGAGATGTTTCTCTTATATACTGTGGCCTATTGCACTTGGTCATTCTGAAATCCTTAGCTTAGTATGATGTAGTAATAAGCCTTGAAGTATTTTTAACGTGTGGCAGAGTTCAAAATTACTTGTTCGGCTTTCTCATGCCACCTGTACTGCAAATGTGAATGGTACCTCAAGGCCATAGCCTTGTGCTGATTCCCTTCCCTGAAATGTTGGGAGCTGTGCACTTGTACTGAGACAGCTGGTACTGGAGTTCAGCTTCTGAGGGATCTTGTGTAGGTGTCAGGCTTTCCTTACCCAAGGTATATCAGGAGGACTGTCAGTAGCACCTCTAAGGGCAGCTGGTGCTCAGGTGGCTCTAGCAGTGTATGGAAGCAGTCACCCCAGGCTTAAGTTGATTGCCCCTAGTAAGTTGCCTTTTTGGCTCAATTCTGAACAGAAGAAAATCAATAAAATCCAATGTGCTCTGTCCCAACCCAACCTCCCTCACTAATACAGCTCCAAATTTCACCACAGGTTAATAATAGTGTCCCTTCAGCTGCTTGTGATATCAGTCTGCTTGCAGAGGTTGCCCTTGAGCTGCCTCTGTTTCACATGTAATGAGCACTTTGTGTTAGTTACGTTTTAATTTGTTTTCCAGACAAGGCACCACACGTGTGTGTCCTGGGATTCTTAGCCAAGGGTCACAGTGACAGATGTTTTCCCTGTTCCCTCAGGGCAGACCAAGAGACTGCCTGTTCTTTGCTTTGGTCAGTCACTGCTGTCGCTTTGCAGGCACAGTGAGATCAAACCTTCCAGTGTGGTGTTGCCCAGTATCATGTTAGTGGTCTTCTTTCTCCTCTGAATCTCTTGTGAATTGTTCCCTTCCTCTTTGAGGACAGTAGGTGTGTACTGTGCAGTGTGTGTAGTTAACATCTGTTTCCCTCCTATACTCAGCCTGCAGTGCCACTACTCAGCTGTTGTTTTGGGTTTTATTACATCTTCATAAGAACAAAACTTTCAAAAAAAGCTGCAAAGATAAAATTGCTATGGTGTTGTATAAACTTTCTGTTGTCCCTTGGATGTTTGTGGAAAAACTTCTCAGTGTGCCCTGTGCAGATGGCTAGGTTAGTTGATATTTAGTCCTGAGGTGTAGTTGTGTTTAAAAACTGGCAAATTCATCACTTGCATAGCTTTCTATCACCCCTCATCTCCAAAGTATTGCTCTGGGAACTCAGTGTAGCAAGAATGATTCTTTTCTCTTGGTAGGGAATGCTACAGCAGCTAACCCAAAAATTCATTGTGTAACCAATATCTGTGCACTAGTTGCCTCTCTCCTTATGGGAACAGTTAGCCTAGTTGATGTGTTTATACCTTGTAGCTCTGAACTAACCTTTTACCCTTCTGTAGAAATCCTGGACTTTGGCTATCCTCAGAACTCTGAAACAGGGGCCCTGAAGACCTTCATCACTCAGCAAGGCATCAAGAGTCAGGTAATAAGAGGAATTTGGGGTACAGCACTGCTCTGCTGGTTAATTTTTGCTAAGCCCTTTCAAGAGAGTGTGGTGTTAATTACCATCTAACCATTTGACTGTATGGAAGGAAGGTGCCTGAGTAGATTGAGAACACCCTGGCAGGGATGTATCTCAGTGCACCTTGTTCTAGGTGTCCTTGCACTGCGTTACCTCATGTTCCCTGGCACACGATAAGATGCAGGAGGAAGAGCCCAGAGCTAGGATAATGTCAGTTCCATGCATGTAAATATGATTGCTGGCTTCAGGCTCTACTCTGTATCAGCTTCTGAGAGGATAAACAAATCTACCTGCTGAACCAGCAGTAGCTCTTTTGCATGTGAATCTCACTGAGCAGGTCTGTTCTCCACCAGAGCTATCAGGATTTCATGCCTGTCTTATAATGAGGTATGCTTCAGCCTTGTGAATCTTGCTGTTGAGTCAGGAAGCTCATGTTGCTCTGTCTCTGCCTGTAACGTCCTTGCAGGTCAGCATCAGTACAGCCTGAGCTTTCTTAGGTTGGAGATGAGGATCTCTGCTCTGCTTTTAGCATAGAATTAACCCTTGCAACAAAGTTTTCATGGAGTTAGAAGATGAAGGACGTGTTGGGAAAAAGATGGTTAGTTGGACTGGTTTGGGGAATGTGTTTAAACTAGTTCTAATCCTACTCCAGGTACAGCCCTCAAAACTAGGCTTCCTGTCTCATAAGCTCATGTTTAACCTCTGAATTCAAAAGCAGCTCATAGTCTGTTTCTCATATCCCCAAGGAATATTGTCCACCTTGTCCATCTGACACAGCCGTGCAAGTCAATAATGAGGATTCAGCCTAAAAGCTGGTCCTCTCACCTGCATAGCAATGAGCCAGGACAAAAAAAGCTGGGAGTCCATAGTGAGGCAGTCTGTGGCAGAGTAAAGCTTCAGCCTCAGGTACAAACAGAAGCAAAGGGCTAAACAAGAGCCTGCATGGTGACTGTTCTTGTTTAGATTAGCAGAGGTCAGCCTCTGGGAGGCTCTGTTTCAACTCAGTTCATCAGCACTGATTTCCTGAGAATTCTTTTTTAAACTTTTAATCTAGTAGCAAGACTAACTGCATTTCAAGAGGAGGTGAGAGAGAAGCTGCCCTTGAGCAATGTATTTCCTGCTAGAACAGCAAACTGTTTTGCAACTTGGCCAGATGGGATTGCATCCGGTCTCAGTCCCAATCACGAGTCCTGGTGTAAATCTCTGGCCTTCTACAGTCTGACAGTTTGGGCAGTCAGCACTGAAGATAGCTGAATCAGCTCTTGTTCCTAGAAAAACTCAAAACTAGCCGCCACCCTCACTTCCTTCCTTTCTCTCTTTTTTTTTTTTTGCTTTTGTTGGTTTTAACAAACTTGTGTGCTTTTTGTGTGCAAACCACTGTCACAGTATCGTGCTTAATTCAGCAGCAGGTTTAATCCTTCCCTTACAAAGAGGAGTTTGGCTTTCAGCTTTACACAAGTAAGCAGTTCTTCTGCTCAGAATTGGAATTTTGTGGGGCCTAGTTAAAAATCCAGAAGTATTCCATTGCAGGCACAGGATGGCAAGAGCACCAGTTGACACAGTACCTGACATGTTTCATTGTCTGCTCTCTACTCTGGTTCTTGTAGCCTTCAGCTCCTCATTGACTTAGAGCCAGTTCACACAGGTACCCAGGACCAGAAGCTGTGTCTGAATGGTCTGTCATCTGTGTTCCCTGTCTTTGCTTAGTTCCTGATGACGCTTTCCTTGGGCTTGTGTCTTGAGGAATTTAAGGAGCAAAATCCACTTATGGCAGAGTTTCCAAACTTGACTTTTTGACGTTTTTCTCAGTGAAAGATTGGAGGTGTACTGAGCTGCCGTGCTCTGAATGCCCTCCCTGTATGGCTACAGTGGTTTTTCCAGGGCAGGTGATCTTGAAATTGCAAGATCTGCTTTATTCTCTTTGGAAGTGTGTCCAGAACTGCTGCACTGCTTGCCAAGGAAATAGCTGTGTGCTCTGGGAATGGAGTGATGTGCCACACAGGTTTTAACAGGGGTGGCTAGTTTTACTTCTAGTCCCTACACTTGAAGTAGCCCACTACTCAGATGGCAGGACTGCAGGCTGTGCTGATATCCTGTAGCAGAACTGATAAAGCTATTGGAATATCTTCCTCCAACAGGGGCTAAACTTTGCTCTTACAGCTTGAGGTAGCTGTGGTTTGTGTACTGTTCTCCCTCTTACAATGCTATCTGCATTTGTCCAAACTTCATTAATGGGATGTACCCTGTAGTTTTCTTTCCTTCCAAGTGATTTCTGGGCCTGTGAGTTCGTCACCTCTTAGTTACAGTGTTTCCCCAAACTATAGATATTCTTTAGTGCTAAAATGCTGGTGTTACTTCTAAAGTGGGCAGAGGGCTGCCACCAGCTGGAAGATCCCAGGAAACCTGCTGGTAGCTGGCTGTCTTTAACCTTAGTCAACATGCTGGCAACTCAGCACAGGGTGGGTATTCTTGGGCCATTTTAGCTGACTTATTTGTCCAGCTCTGGGAAGCACCTGCTCATGAGAAATTCCAGACCCAGGTGTCTTCAGTGCCTCCCTTAGGGAATACTCATGCTGCTGGGTGGTCTCAACTTCAGCAGCTGCTTCCAGCTCCACAGTCACTTTACAGAGTCAGTGTAGGGTCAGGGTACTGGTGCTGTTGCAGGAGATGAGAATGTCATTACATGATCAATGTCCCTTTGGAAGACAGAGCACTGGGTATTAAATCTACGTGTTCCTCTAAAGCCTGAACAAAGCCTTGAAGAAGGCAGCGCTTTTTTTGTGGGACAGACAAGAGTACTTTGTGTATTGTATTGAGCACTTACCTAGGCAGTTCTCAGGGAAATATAAAACTGTCTCTTTGATGATATGACAGTGGCTCTGCTTGCTCAGGAACTGAGCAGGTCTGTGGCAAGAGCATGTGTGAAGCTGAGATCATGTACTGCCACCCTGTGGGCCTACTGCAAGGCTGCTGTGGGAGAACTCACTTGTGTCTTGTGCAGTTGTTGTGGTGGAAGAGCAGAATTAACAAGGATACCACTTTATACAGGACCCAAAGTGCCCGGTATTTCCCCTAGTCTGGGCGTCTGTGACATGGTGGACATCCAGGATTTGAATTAGGAACACCAGCATGAGTCTGCTCTACATAGAAACATTATTGGGAGTGGTATTTTGTCTGTCTCTCCCTCTGCTCCACCTTGCGTTGTCAATAATGGGCCAAGTCTGCAAATTCATTTCACTGCTTGGAGTGCTGGGTTTCCTGCAGGGACCTAAAGGTCAAAACCCCTCATCTTGTTTGTGCTAATTAGCTACCTAATTAACAAAGAGCTGACCTGCTTTTTTCCCTGTCCTCAGGTAGCCTTAAGCCTAATCTGTCTTTTTCTCCCTTCCTCCCTTCTCTTGCTATTGACCTGCTTGCCTGTTAACCCTGTCTACACTGCACTTGCTACTATACACTTGCTTCTTGACTTTCTGCGTGTGACTGGACCCCACCTCTAGCATCAGGTAGGAAACCTCTCTGTGCCTCTCAACACAACCCTTGGTGCTTTTTGGAGGCTTAGAGCCTGGCTGCTGTTAGATTCATTTTGGAGTTAGTGTTGGTTTGTAACTCTTACGACTGTGGTTATTAAGAAACAGGCCTTGGGGATTAGCTCTCTTCTGGCCCTGGGGTTTCATATTGGATAAAGGTGTGAACTGCTACATCAATCCCTGTTAAGCTTCTCTGCTTAATATGGATTGATGTGACAGTCTGAGACATGATTTGAGTGCCATTGGTGGAGGCCATGCCTCCCTGCACTAAGAGGTAGCCTGATGGACTTACTAACAGAACAGAACAACAGTCCCTGCTGTTGCTATGGCCAGTTCTTTGTTAGGCATTGAATTTGATGTTCTGAGAATGGAATGACCAAATCATGTGAGGTGTGACAGCACCCGTTTCTAAGTGACAAAAACATTTATGTGTAATAAATGGCAAGTGTTTGCTCTTAGATTCAGAGCAAGGTTTCTTAGTCTTTGAATTTATTTAGAGGAATTTATTTATGTCTGAGGTGTCATTTTTTTCTCTTCAGACCAAGGAAGAACAGTCCCAGATCACCAGCCAGGTGACTGGACAGATTGGATGGAGACGTGAAGGAATCAAATACCGTCGCAATGAACTCTTCCTTGATGTGCTGGAGAGTGTGAATCTCTTAATGTCCCCTCAGGGTAAGTAGGAGGTGTTGAGCTGGCATCCTTCTCCTGCTCAGGGTTTGTGAGTGGTGACTCTTATAAGTGTTCTGAACTGTGATCTTCTCTAACCAGGTCAGGTTTTGAGCGCCCATGTCTCTGGCAGAGTGGTGATGAAGAGTTATCTGAGTGGAATGCCAGAGTGCAAGTTTGGCATGAATGACAAGATTGTCATTGAAAAACAGGGCAAAGGGACTGCGGATGAAACGGGGAAGAGGTAAGAGATTTGAACCTGGTGACCACTCGCCACCAGGGACTCTTATGAAAGGGCAGCCCTTAATAGCTTTTCTGATCTGACAGACAAAAAGCTGGGGTTTTTTTCCTCCCTTGAGATGGTACTGCTGACTTTGGGTAGATCAGTTTTCATGCAAGCTCCCAGCCTGAGGGCCTCAATACAGAGGGCTTCTCTACAGCCCTTTAAGTATTAAGATTCAAACATACTTTTAAGTGTAGAGTTCTTGCATGTGGAAACACTTCCCTGAGATGGATTTTCCTAGAATCTGTAGCTCTAGCAGTTTTGCTCAGTGCAGAGACTCTTAATCATAAAAGCAATGCTACCAAGAAATAGTGAAAGAATCCCTCTGCCTGCTTTACCTGGACTGTTCCCACAAAGCAGAACAAAGACTAGGGAAGCCCCTCCTGCTGATTACAGGTGATCAGTGGCTGTGTCAGTAGGAGGTACGTCCTTCTGAGAGCCCAGCTACCCTCCCTCCCAGCTGCACCTCAGTCAGTACCCACATTGAAGCTGAAAACAGCTCTTAAAGCCTTCTCCAGCTTTCCTGCTTGGGATGAGGAGATAAAAGCAACCAGACTGCCACTTTCGTCTCACTAACCATTTGCAACTCATCTGTATTTCTCTCGGTTGTTTTTTTGTTTTGTTTTGTTTTGTTTTTTTGCTGACCCCCAGTGAATTGGGAAGGTAGATAATCTGCTTCAGCTTTGTGTGCACTCTGCTCTCCCCCTGTCTCTTGCTTTGTGTGACTTGTGCATGTAACCTGGATCTCAGACACTTTCCATGATGGTTCCTGTAAATGGAGCTGAGCTGCTATTTGCCTTTTCTCTCAGAACCAAGCCAAGAGCTATCACTTCACTGTCACCTTTAAGCCATCTTTCCTGTACCTGAAGTGAGCTAGTAAAATGGATGAGTCTGGGATGGCTGATGGGCCCAGTGAGGATTTACTCTAGTGAAAAAATCAACTGCACAGGCCTTGAAGAGTCAGTACACTGTCCCAAAGCTCCTATGCCAACTGCCTTTGCCAGTAAATATGCTGGTTTTTTGAGTTACAGAAGTAAGATGAGCAGGGATTCTTGGTAGGTGGTTCTTGCTAGCTGTGATTATCCGGTAGGCATCTCCAGCTTGGAGATGTTACTCTCCAGAAGCCTTTAATTATGAGATGACCAAAAGGGACAGCTGCTGTCAGTTGCTTTTTGGGATCTAGCTTGTGGCAAGGTGAGCCCTGAGTAGTACTGCTTGCGACCTGGAGCAGTCCTAGGCAGAGGGCTTTCCCAGCTGTCTTCCAGAGAAGTAGAAATTAGTTGGCTAATGTTGATTGTCATCTGGGCAACAGATTAGGAAAGACTAACTCCTCCTTTTGAAGCACAAACCACACCACTGGTGGTAGTGTAACTAAACAGCCAGTTAAGCTGGAGTCAGTCTGCTTCCTCTTTGTGTAGGTAGTGGTGGTTCCTAAGACAGCTAAACCTGGTGTAGCCCTCACACTATCTTGGCATTTTGGCATGGTTGTCCTGTTACTTCCAGCAGTTGAGGCAGCCTAGATACCATAGTGATACACTGCTGCACCTTCTCTACAGTGCTGCCTCTTCTATTGCTCCTGCCTTCTGGTCCCTCTCAGTAGCTCAGGGGTTTTGGCTGGCCCAGGACTTGTATTCTCAGGAATTAGTACCTGGCACAAGTTCAGTGCTGGCAGGTTGGGCTGGTGTACCTACATGGACAGGTGGTAGCTCTTTAGATTTTTAGGAGAGGTGCGGACTTGGATGTCACAATATCGTGGTTTTGGCAATTTGATTCAGAGTCAAACCACCTCCTGGCAGTGTGGAAATGAACAGCTGTGAAGAGATTTCTGAACAGGAGGACTCTGAACCTGGCATTTCCTGGCTTTGTGGCAGTGGGATAGCTTTGTGGACAGGAAAGTGTTTTCTCTCCTTTGAGCTGTGCTGTGAGAAGACTTGGGCTGGCAGAGTTGCCTTTGCAGTACTGAGTGCTGCTGGCAGGCAGACCCAAGCATTGTGTTGCTGGCTATGACAGAAGGGTGCTGTTCTAAGCTCTCGCCTCTTTGGGGAGAGGAGGGAGAAAATTCTTTCAAACAAGCTTCCTGAAATATGATTTTTGTGGTGATGAAACAAGGAAAGTCTGAGCCAAGAGGCTGCTGTCCCCTAAACCTCTCCCTGCCTCCCCATTTCCTGGACACCTGCAATGGCAACATGCTCTGTAGAGTAGTTTCTGCCTGGACAGATTTTGACTGCACCAAGATACCAGAGCTGCAGCTTGTGCTTCTCTAACTGTGGTTTGTGTTTCTAGCGGCAAACAGTCAATTGCCATTGATGACTGCACTTTCCACCAGTGTGTGAGGCTCAGCAAGTTTGATTCCGAGAGGAGCATCAGCTTCATTCCACCAGATGGAGAATTTGAGCTCATGAGGTACTGTGGGTGGGGGGTGAACAGGCTGGTGTTGGCATCTGCTGGCCGCTGCAGTAGTGTTGCTGCTCCCAGGCAGACTTGCAGCCCTTGAGCACTTAAGAAATACACACTTATCACTGCCTTTTCAGAGTGGAATCTGTAGGGTGTCCCACAAATCCATCTGTTACAAATGTGGAAGCCCAGCTGCGTTTAGTTTTCTTTGCCACAACTGTAGTGTTGGATGTGGGTTTTCTTGCTTTTGAGATTGCTGTATCTGTTGTTTTTAGTGTTTAACACTGGTGTCCTTGAACAAGGCTGTTGGCAGAAACCAGATGAAAAACTTAAGACACAAAAAACCATTGCTGCCCTACAGCAGCACAGATCTTATCTGCTGTTTCCTTCTGGGATATTTCCCTTTCTGGCTGATGTTTCTAAGCTGTTTGCTATATTCAGAAGCTGTCTCTTTGGGAGGATGATACAGTTTGAGCCATAAGGGAGTTAACTCCTCCTCAGAGTTCACTGTAGCTTCCACCCCTGCAGATACCGAACCACGAAGGACATTATCCTTCCCTTCCGTGTGATCCCCCTGGTGCGAGAAGTGGGCCGGACCAAGCTGGAAGTGAAGGTGGTGATCAAATCAAATTTCAAACCTTCCTTGCTTGCCCAGAAGATAGAGGTAAGAGGAAAAAAAAAACCAAAAAGCCTGTGGTATCTTGTGCCTGGAAATCATGCCTCTAGTTTATGTCTGCTGCAGTGGAGTTCTCACCGATGAGTCTTCAAGCTTGAACAGGGCTAAAAAAGTGAACTGAGTATTTCTTAGATCTGTGTTGCTGCTGTGCTGTGGGAAGGAGCTACTGTAGAGTAGGGAGGTGGAAGCTGTTTTCATTTGCACAGCTGCCTTGGCAGGGGCCTCATTCCATCCCTGCAGCAACTGTTCACTTAATTTCTCAGCCACTGTGAAAATTTCATGTTCTTCTGTCTGCATGATCTGATGGTATGTCAGACAGGCAGCAGGCTGGGAGCTGTGTAAGACAGGCTAGGGGTGGCCTTGCAGCTTAGTCCCCATCTGAGAAGGCTTACTGCTGCAAGGCTGGGCTGTCCAGAGCCTGCTGCAATGCCTGGCTTCCTTCCTGAGCTCCTCTTCCCCACAATTTGCAAGGATTCCTGCAGCATGGAGATCTCTGCCCTATTCCCTACTGACTTTTGTGTATTACGGAGCTGTGAATGTGTTCTAGCCTGGGATGCCTTGTGATAGCTGATGTTCTCTGGGCCCTGAGCTGGGAGAGAGAAGGCTCAAGGGGTCCAGGACAGACTGTCTGAGATTGACCAGAGGGCCCAGGCGGCAATCTCCTTGCCCCCACTTAACAGACTGTGCCTTCCAGGTTCGGATCCCAACGCCCCTCAATACCAGTGGAGTGCAAGTCATCTGCATGAAAGGGAAGGCAAAGTACAAGGCCAGTGAGAATGCCATTGTCTGGAAGTAAGTGAGCGTTTTGGGGCTGGCCTGCGGGGGAGGCAGGGTCTGCTTAGTGCTCCTGTCTGCCCTGAGATCATGTAGTGAAGGGGAGCATAAACTCTGGCCCTTTCTCACTCCTACGCTTTCTCCAATAGGATAAAACGCATGGCTGGAATGAAGGAATCCCAGATCAGTGCGGAGATTGAGTTGCTGCCCACCAATGACAAGAAGAAGTGGGCTCGGCCTCCCATCTCCATGAACTTTGAGGTGAGTACCTGTCTGCCTTTCAGGATGCACCCAGCCTTGGAGAGGCTTTGTCAATCCCTCTTGGGAGTTATGCAGGTTTGAGCATCCCCTGTGACAAGCTGACAGGTGAGGTCAGCCAGATGGCAAAGCTAGTGGAAGAAAACTGCCCTCAGAGCCACAGGAGTCTGGCACCATGCATGCAGGGAGTAGGGAGGGGAGCAGTGGCTCTTGACGTCCGTTTCTAGATGCATTGCCCGGGGGTCCTCTGGCATTTGTATACGGAGAGCATCTTACCTCATTCCAATGCTCTCTGTTGCCTTTCCCTCTCTCAACAGGTCCCATTTGCACCCTCTGGGCTGAAGGTGCGCTACCTGAAAGTCTTTGAGCCAAAGCTGAACTACAGTGACCACGATGTGATAAAATGGGTGAGGTACATCGGCAGGAGTGGGATCTACGAGACCAGATGCTAGCCCCAGCAGGCTGGCGGGCTCCCTCTTCTCCAAGCCATGCTCTGCCTCTCCTCGGTCTTCAGCTACATTCAGAGATGTCTGCCTGGCCCCTCGACGCAGATTGAAAGGCCCTGTGGCTCACCCCGGGAGTGGACTCGCCTGCCTGTGTTCAGTTGCCACCCACGCTGCAGATGAAGTTCAGAACCCAGTCGTGTGCAGGGGTGCAGTCAGCCTCCTGCTCCCCGTCCCAGGGTGGGCAAGGGCTAGTCTAACTCCCATCCTCTCGTGATCTTTCTAGGGAACGTCCACCATTAAACTCCTCTTCTGTTGGTGTCTCACTACTTGCATCATATCCTAGTATTTTTGAAGTTCTTGTGCATATGTACTCGTAGAATAGACCTAAACATAGACTGGACAAATCTGAGTTGAAGTTACCCTGGCTTCTGTACTAGCTATTGCTGTTGTGGTAGATGTTGCTGGCCAGTCTGAAGTGTCTGGGGTGGTGAGTTTGTTGGGCCCCCACCACAGGAGATGGTGGGCTCACCAGATCTCACCACCACCTTATTTCTTGCAAAGTTGTCAGTATAGAGTCCTGACGTGGGAAGGTTTGTGACCAAAAAGGATGAGGGTTTAGGCTCTTGCTGGTGTGTATGTGGGCGGCACAGCATTTCAGGTCCTTGGAGCATTTACCCCTACCCACTGCTGGCTTGAGCCAGTCTGTCCTTTCCAAACAAATTGGAGACGTGGCCCCACTGTCCCAGGGAGTGTGGGTCAGCTGAGCTCTTGTCAGGATGTGAACAGGGTCTGTCCTTGGGGAATCTCAAATGCAGTTGGCAGTAAGAGCCCCCTGACCCAGCCTGCCCTCTCCATACTTCTACCAAATGCTTCTGGGCCATAGGAATGCTGCTGCAACCCACAATCCTGCTTCTGGTAGTGTGGTCTCCATTTTGTACACTTTGTGATTTGTCCAGCTCTGAATCTAATAAAGTATGTAGAATGGAGAAGGCTGCCTGCGCTGCTGTTTGGGACTGGTGCTGCAAGAGCCTGGGCTGTGCCCTGGGCGGGCCTGTGTCACAATGTCTTGGGGCTTGCTTGTTGTGCTGCTTCCCCAGCCCTGGGCTGCTTGGGGGCTAGTGGCTGAAAAGGACAAGTCATGCTTTTGTCTCCAGCTCTGCCAGTGCTGCAGCTCCCTAGAGAAAGGAGGATGCTCTGGGCTTTCCTTGGGGCTGCAAGGGATAAACTGAACTGGAGTGTGTCCCAGCCCCCTGTAAGTCAGGTTCCTGTGCCCCAGCCAGGCTTAAGAGGATCTTGGTCATCTTTCCTTGTGCGCACCTGAAAAAAACTCAAAAGCCATTTCCCCTTTTAACTTGGCTTTTGGTGGTGGGGGCCAAGGTGGGTGCTGTGTGGGGTAGCTGAGGGAACCGGCAACTGCTGAGCAGCTGGACCTGGGCCTTGGCCCAGCCCCGCTGCCTTCAGTCTGTGAGCAGGTGAGGGTGTCTGCTGGATGAAAAAATTCAAACCCAAACCCCAACCTGCCGTGTCTTGACTACGGTTTAAAATCAGAAACCCTGTTTCTAAAAGGGGGAAGAAAAACGTTCCAAGTCCTCCCCCAGCCTCTTTCCCTGGGCGCGCGGACGAGCAGGGCCTGAGCGCGTTTTGGGCCCGTGCCGATNTAAAATCAGAAACCCTGTTTCTAAAAGGGGGAAGAAAAACGTTCCAAGTCCTCCCCCAGCCTCTTTCCCTGGGCGCGCGGACGAGCAGGGCCTGAGCGCGTTTTGGGCCCGTGCCGATCGCTCGCGGTCCGCCGGGAGCCCCGCGCCTGCCCCCCCAATGCGCAGGCGCGTTCGGGCCCGGACTACATCTCCCGGCGGCCTCCGCGCCATGGCGGCCGCCCGCCTTCTTCCTGGCAGCGCTCGCCGTTCCCTCCCGCTCCGAGCGGCGGCGGCTCCGCGGGGCGGGCCTGCCCCGCCATGGCGTCCTGCGCCGACATCCTCCGCTCCGAGTTCCCCGACTTGGACGGCGAGCTCTTCGCTTACGTGACGGGTGAGCGGCTCCCGCCTGCCCGCTGTGGCTCGACCTCCCGCGGCGCCGCGTGTCGCGACACCTCCCCGCCGTGGCGACAGGCGGCAGCGCCCGAATCGCCACAGGCGGCCGAGGCGGGCTGGGTACGGGGACCGGGAGGGTGCCACCTGTCGCGACAGCGGCGGGGTGTGCAGTGCCGGCGCCGTGTGCCCCTAGGGATCCTGCACGGCAGCGGCGCGGACTTCGAGTCGGTGGACGAGCTGGAGGAGGCGGTGGGCGAGCTGCTGCGGGAGGTGTCGCAGGACACCAAGGACGACAGCGCCATCAGGGAGATCTGCCAGCGCCTCTTCAACACCCTGCAGCTGTAAGGGCACCCGGCGTCCCCTCGCACCCTCTCACCCCGCTCACGCACCTCACCCTCCTCCTCCTCTCCGCAGGGACGAGGGCCAAGCGCAGCGCTGCAGCCAGGTGTTGCTGGATGCCCCCATCCAGCTTTCCCAGATCGCTGATGGATACGGTGAGTGACACCCGCGGCTCACGTCCTGCCATCCGAGGGCTGGAGCTCCGCAGCGCTGGGGGCGCTGGGTGTGCTCCCCTGACCTTGGGGAGGGGAGCCTCAGGCTCCCCCTCACAGGCACACGTCTGTTTCTCGTTCTGCTGCCGAGCTGTGGGCAGCAGTGCCCACGGGGTGAGCTGAGGTGGAGGTGGAGATGGAGAGATGCCCTTTGGTCCCCTCATCCTGTCGGGAGAGGGTATGGGTAGTGTCTGGGTATGGGTGGTCATTAAGGCAGGGCTTTGCAGAGCCTCCCTGCCACACGTGCTCACCAGCCCTAACCCCACTGTCCCCTTGCAGGTGATACCAGCGCGGATCTGCTGCCGGGGCTGCTGCTGAAGAGAGGCCAGACCTCGGTAAGTGAGGGCTGTGCCCTTCCTTGTGGGAGCAGCTGACATGTGGGGCTGCAGGTGCCCTGCCCTGCTGCAGTCCAGGTTGCCCTTGGAGAGCAGCTGAGGCACATCCTAGTTAGGAGTGGGGCTGCAGGGGGTACTGCTCCTCCTTGTCAGGCTTTCTGTCATTTTGGGAAACTCCTGACCTTGGTGTGGTGAGGAGACTCCACATGAGTTAGCAGCTTATTAATCTGACAAGATCTGTTTTGCTGTAATTTCTTAGTTAGCTCTGACTTTTGTGAGGACCCTTGGCTCCTATAGCAAGGACTTTGAGAAAATAGGATGTCCCTGGATGACATCTGTAATATTCAGTGAGGGGTAAAGCCCTGGGTAATGGCAGGAGGGGGGGATGTTACAGGTAGAGAAGTTACAGAAGAGAAGTTAGCGGAGAGCCGCTGCAGGGGCGCTGTAAGCCCAGCTCTAGAGCCAGCTGTAGGTTGTTGTGGTTTGGGAAATAAGATGATGAGCAGAGAAGTTTGGAAGTCGTTCCACTCTGTGACCTAAGAACATCGGGACGTCTGTATTGATTGGATGTGTGGCTGCCCAGGAACAGCCTGGCTTGCCATCTGTGTTGGATGTGCCAAAGTCCATGGGTGAGGTGCAGCTGTATATCCACAAAGCAAGGATGGCAGTAGCTGTACAGCGTGGGCAGTGTCTTTGCCAGGCTGGTCCCTCACAGAGCTCCCTTTCCATGGGTTGATGTGTAGAGGATGAGAATCCTTCACTGGGAGGCTGAGAGCTAACACGATTCCCACATGTCTGAACGGGAGTCTTAAGCAAAAACTGGCAGCTCTGGCTGGTTTTGGCATCAGAGTTGTTATGGCTGGATCCACTTTCCGGCTCTCGTGTCTGCAACTCAAAAAAGGATCTTCAGAAAAATTGGAGGTGATTCAGAGAAAGCCTCGGGAGGCCTGTCAGGCTTTGGAGGACATGTCTTACTAGGAGATTCAGAAAGCTGGGTATCATTTACAGAGCGACTCTGTCTGTAGGTGTGGGGTCACAGCTCTAGTAACAAGACACTCTTCAGTCTGGCATGCAGGTCTGTAACGTGCTCTGGTGCCTGCAGAGTTGCCTAGAAATGCCTAGGAGTGTTCTTGGTCAGCCACAAATATTTGACTCCATGCAGAAATAAGCTGGAGTGGGCTGAAAGCCTGGCCAAGACCAGAAGCCAGGTTAAAACACTTGGCGCCTTCTTGCCTTAGGGTTAATTAAATGCTTTTTGTCTTTGATCCACTGCTCAAGAAAAGTTTGTTCCAAACTGGATAACATTTAACGTGTTAGGAAGGGAAACACCTCATGGTGCACTTCAAGGGAGGGTGCAGGGTATTCCACAAGAGGCATGGGATGGCAGGTTGCTGCTGTTGAAGTGACTTTGCTGATCCAGGTCCCTGGAACTACAGAAACTGACTGTACCATAGGGTCAGCCAAAACCTCTGCCTTGCTGAGGCAAAACTTGTGTATGAGCTGTTGATTTAGGGCTTCATTCCTGAGGTAGCTTCCTGGCCTGATTAGCCTCCTCAAAATACGCTTCAGTCTGTCCCAGTTCCCCGTTCTTCCTCTCTCCCTTTCTTCCAGGCTTGAGAGGTTGATTGATCTTTTTTCTCCCCGAGCTGGGCTTTGGGGGATTTGCTGAAGATGCTCTCTCTTCTTCAAACTCTATTCTGTGTCCCAGATGGTGAATGCCAAGAAACTGGAGAAGGCGGAAGCCAGGCTGAAAGCCAAGCAGGACAAGAGGCTGGAGCGGGATTCCCTGAAGTCATCTGGCCCTGTGTGAGTATGCAGGGCACTTTGAACATCCCTGTCCTGCTCTGCTGAGCACGGCTGGGATCTGGCTGGACCAGAGCTTTCCTGCTGAGCCCCCTCTCTGGGTGCTGCCTGTCCGCAGAGTCCTTGAGGAGGCGTCTGCCAGCCAAGCTTCCAGCAAGAAGGAGACTCGCATGGAGTCATCAGGCAAGAACAAGTCCTATGATGTGCACATCGAGAACTTCGATGTGTCCTTCGGTGAGCGGTGAGTGCGCTGTGCACGCGGGACAGACCCTGGCTGGGATTTTGGACCGTGGGGCATCGAGACTGGGTTAGAGAGCAGCTGAGAAATTACAGAGGGTGTGGCAAAGATCAGGAAGCGAGGCGCGCACTGACCCCTGTCGGCTTTGGGCAGGAGCAGCCTGTGATTTTTGCTTGGCTACAGCACAGCCTGAAATAGCCCCGGGGCGGGTGGCTGTCAGTTATCCCCTCTTCATGGGGCAGTTTGACCGGGGACCTGCCTGTTCCCTCGTGTCAGTGTCCTGCTGACGGGAGCAGACCTGAACCTGGCTTTCGGACGGCGCTATGGGCTGGTGGGCAGGAACGGGCTGGGGAAGACCACGCTGCTGAAGATGATCGCCAGCCAGAGCCTGCGCATCCCCTCACACATCAGCATCCTGCACGTGGAGCAGGAGGTGGCAGGGGATGAGACGCCGGCGCTGCAGAGTGTGCTGGAGTGTGACACCGCTCGTGAGAGCCTGCTGCGGGAGGAGAGGGACCTGACAGCCAAGATCAGTGCTGGCAGGTGAGGTGGGCCCCTGGATTTCCAGCCCTTCTGTGGCCTCTTGACCGCGAGGTCTCGTTCTGAGGTCTCTCTCCCGTCCAAAGAAAGGCTCTGGCAGGGGTGGGCTGTATCTTGCCCACCTTGGTCCTGTTTGGGAGATCAGCCTCCCGCAGATCTCAAACCCTGACTTGGTGAGTCCCACACACTCCTCCTTTTTCTGCCCTAGGGGAGAAGGGACAGAAGGTGCCAGACTATCAGAGATCTATGCTAAGCTGGAGGAGATCGAGGCAGACAAGGCTCCAGCAAGGTGAGACAGCCCTGTGAGCACCACTGTGTGTTGGCATGGCCAGGGCTGAGCAGTGGTTTGGGGTATGGAAGGGTGATGCTGCAGCCCTGGGATCCAGCATGTGTGGTGGGGATTTCCCTGCTGTTCTTCTTGTCTCTTCTCTGTTAAAGCTCTGCTGGTTTAGGAATAGTTGAGCTTTCTGCTGAAGCTGGAGGGACTTTTTTTGCCCCAAATGGCTTGTTATTGTTGCTGCTCTCTGACCTCCCTAGGTTCTTGGTGTCTGGGGAGTGTTTTTGGGGTGGTAGTGGTGGTGTGACTCGCTTCCTGGCCAAAGAGATGAAAACTCCTTGCAAATCTCCTGGGATTTCATGTGGATGCTGTGCCCTGCTGGGCTGCATTTCCTAGCCAAGTGCTTCTCTTGGGTGTGCAGGGAAGATTTCCCACACAAGAATGGCTTTAAAATACGTAGCAGAGTTCCCTTGGTGGTTGTGGGGCTGAGGCCTCGGACTGTGCTCTGCTGTTGGATGCTGTAGCTGGATTCCAGTTCTCTCTCCTTCTCCCCAGGGCGTCCGTCATTCTAGCTGGGCTGGGATTTAATGCAAAGATGCAGCAACAGACAACCAAGTAAGTTTCCAAGCTTTGGGCACTGAGGCAGTGATGGGACTGGGGAGATGTTCCAGTTGAGCCCCCAGGCACTGCTGTGGCTGTAAGGAAGAGCAAGGGTCTATTCTTGCCCATCCAATGTGGTCTCCTGCCCTGGGGGTGCCTGTGGTCTCCTGCCACCTTCCTGCTGGACCACAGATCTTGTGATGTGCCTGAAATCTCTGCAGGAACAAGTTGCCTCTGGGTGACAGCAGAGCCAAAAGAGCCATGGGGGAGCAGGGATCCTGCAGGCAGGCAAACACAGAGTGGTTCTCTGTTGAACAGTAACCCCTCTCTGCATCTTCTCTCCTCAGAGAGTTTTCTGGAGGCTGGAGAATGAGACTGGCCTTAGCCAGAGCCCTGTTTGCCAGGTTGGTGTCCAGGCCTTCATGCTATGGGGTTAAGCCTCCTTGTTGTCCGTGCTGTGAGGTGCAGGGGTGATGCCTGGGGGTAGTCTCAACCCAGGCTCTTGGGGTGAGGGGTATTGGAGGCACAGCAGCTCTGTGTGTGTGATGAGACACTCTGCACTGACCCTTCTGCTTCTGATACCCATGTCTTGTTTTTCCCAGGCCAGATCTCCTTCTGCTGGATGGTAAGTTGATACTGTGAGTCCCGCTCTGACACTGCTGCGCCTGCCTGTGCCCTTCCCGGGGTTGGGAACATGCCATGGCCTTTATCTGCCTGCTCAAAATAGCCCTGTGTGATGGGCTGGCCTGGCAGCACAGTTGGCAGTAGTGGCACGGGGAAATCTGCCTGGGCAGCAGCTCTCACTGTGCTCAGCAGAGCCTTGCCTTGTGCTCCAACCAGGTGGGCTGCATGTCATCCTGCCCCAAGTTTTGTGCCCTTTCCCTTGCCAGTCCCTGGAATGCCAGACCCTGGCTGCCAGTCTGTGCTGAGGGAAGTCCCTTCCCTGCAGAGCGTGCCCGGGTTGGGTAGGGAGTCTGGGTGAGATGCTGCTGTGGGGCAGCAGAGTCTGGGTATCGATGTGGAGTGGGGGGAGCATTCCTGCCTGATCTCAGCCCCCATGCACAGCCCACACACGAGTCCTCTGAGCTGGACAGACAAGGTCTCCACGCAGGCTCTTTCCAGCCCAGTGCAGAGCACTAGGCTTTCCTATGGGAAAAAAATAAAATCCAGCCCTTCCCATTCCTCCTGACCTCAGTGCCTTTTCCCCTTCCCTCAGAGCCAACGAACATGCTGGATGTGAGGGCAATTTTGTGGCTGGAGAGCTACCTACAGGTAGGGGGGTGGCAGAAGGCCTTGATACAAAGAAAGGGTGAGGGAGGGAGATGTCCTCGCCTCCCTGGGTGGCACCAACCCCTGTGCTCTGGCTTGCTGGTGCTCAGGCCTCCCTCCTGCTGTCCCCTGCAGACCTGGCAGTCGACCATCCTCGTGGTGTCCCACGACAGGAACTTCCTGAACGCGGTGGCCACGGACATCATCCACCTGCACTCGCAGCGGCTGGACATGTACCGTGGGGACTTTGAGAACTTCATGAAGATCAAGGAGGAGCGGCTGAAGAACCAGCAGCGAGAGTACGAAGCCCAGCAGCAGTACCGTGAGCACATCCAGGTACTGGGAGAAGCCAGTGGAGCTGGGGCATTCTTCTCCAAGCCTTGTCCCTTTCTCTTAGTGGTTGTATTGCTGTAGGTTTGGCAGTGGAGCAGGGTGGCTGGTGCTGAAGGGGACTTGAGGCTCTCTGATACTTTTCTCTCTGGCAGGTTTTCATTGACCGCTTTCGCTACAACGCCAACCGGGCGTCCCAGGTCCAGAGCAAGCTCAAGCTGTTGGAGAAGCTGTGAGTGCCTATCCTGCTCCTCTCTGGAGGTGGGAGAGGGGCCGTGCTCATGGGAAGAAGTGGAGGTTCCCAGGATACCTGGCAGATACAGCTGTGGTTTGGGTTTTTGGGTGCCCGTCTCTGGTCCAGACACTTGGGTTAGGATGAGGTGTCCCAGAGTTAAAGACTCTGCCTGGGCTTCTGGTGTGGGAGCAGACCCACAGTGCAGAGCACCTTGGTTATATGTCTCTTCTTCTTGCAGGCCAGTGCTGAAACCTGTGGACAAGGAATCTGATGTGATCATCAGGTAAGTGTCCCCTGAGCCATTGTTTGGAGGGCACCTGGCTCCATTTCTGACATTCGCTTCTCCAGAGTCTTGTCCCAGCTGGCACAACCCCTTCATGTGGGCCAGTTTTACCGTGACAGGGACACCATGCAGAGTCCCCTCGTTCAGGCTGGGTTCCCTCTTGGGGCCAAGGCTACAGGTCTTTGTTGCCTTCTCGTGACCATCCTTCCCTGAGGCCCTGCATGGTAGGGAGCCCTCCTTGTCACTGGGGGGTTACAGAGCTTGTTCCAGGTGGTTGGGAGTCTCTGAAGTTCCTGGCCATCTCTCTCACCTCTTCCTGCCTTCTCAGGTTCCCCGATGGCTTTGAGAAGTTCTCCCCCCCAATCCTGCAGCTGGATGAAGTAGACTTCTATTATGAGCCAAGTCACTACATCTTTCATTCCCTCTCTGTCTCTGCTGACCTGGAGTCCCGCATCTGTGTGGTATGTGGGATGGCAGAATAAAGGAGGCTGTGAGGGACCTTGGGATGACCCTGCTCAAAGCAGGGATAGCTTTGATTACAGGTCAGGTTGCTCAGGTCCTTGTCCAGTTGAATTCCAGATGTTTCCAGAGAGGACTATTTCTTCCATTCCGCTGGGTTCCATCGCAGCATTTGATCATCCTCATTTTGAGGAACACTGGAACATTTTTCCTAGTACCATTTAGAATTTGTGATTTCATCCTTTCACTGAATACCTCTGAAAAGAGACTGGATCCATATATGACTCCTGCTAGATGACAGCAGCATGTAGTGGGGCCCTGCTACATTGGATGGAGCAGCACACACTGCTTGCAGATGAGGCTGGGACTGGGTAGTCCTGAGGCTTGAGGGTTGGGAGGGGAGCATCTGGCACTGCTGCCAGTGCTGATTGCCAGTGATAAAAATGCAACTTCCTGGTAGCTGGAGTCACCATTTGTGCTCTGTCCTGCTCCCCCTCATCATCTACAAGAACAGAAATTCCCTGATCACTGCCCCTCTCTCCGAAGTGCCTTCACATTCTCCAATGCTGCTGCTGCTTCTCTAGGTTGGGGAAAATGGAGCTGGCAAGTCAACCATGCTAAAGATCTTACTGGGGGAGCTGGCACCAGTCAGAGGGATCAGACATGCTCACAGGTACCTGGCTGGGAGGGCTGGGGGACTGGGATGAATGGTGCAGCTGGGGGGCTCCTGGGCTGTGCTTTGGAGCAATGGCTGCTTGAGCAATGGGGATGGGTCCAGCAAACCCACACATGTGCCCCCTTATGGCACTGCAGCTATGAATGCTGTGGTTGTAGGGTCTGCTGCCAGCTCCCAATCCCTCTTTTCATTCTGCAGAAACTTAAAGATCGGTTATTTCAGCCAGCACCATGTGGATCAACTAGACTTGAATATCAGTGCTGTAGAGTTATTGGCAAGAAAGTTCCCAGGTGAGTTTTTGTTGATCCCAGAGGTCTCCTTTGCTGTGCATGGAGAAGCATTGATTTGTCCATGGTCCTGGGTAGAAGGCTCTGTCCCATCAGTGCTTAAGGGTCACTGCCAACACTGGGGTAACTCCCCTCCTCCAGCCAAGTTCAGGTCATCAGCCATGAGAAGCAGGGGTAACTGGTAGTCTGCAGATTTCAGTCTGGTGCCAAGTTTGGGGGGCAGATGAGCTGCTTTCCTGCTTCTAGGATGAGCACTGGATCCCCCTTTCCCAGTTGCCAAAACCTCTGGTTCCCTTCTCCATTACATGACACGGTGGCAGAGATTTGGGATTAGCATCACTTGGTGTCAGTCACCAGCCCCACAGCCCCTGTCCTGATGGTGTCAGGTTTTCCCTGCAAACCCCCTGCATGGGAGGGAATTGCTGCTGAGCTCCTGTTTGCTGGTCTGGCAGAGGCTGCCCAGCTGTGGCCCTGTGTCACACCAGGTGTGCCATAGCTGTGTTGTGACCTGATCCTGCAGGGAAGACGGAGGAGGAGTACCGGCACCAGCTGGGGAGGTACGGCATCTCCGGAGAGCTGGCCGTGCGTCCTGTGGCCAGCCTGTCCGGAGGCCAGAAGAGTCGTGTGGCTTTTGCCCAGATGACTATGCCCTGGTAATGTTCTCCCAAATGCTGTTCATTTTTGCATGGCTTCGTCCCTGGAGCTTGCATCACCGGGAGGAAGGCAGGCATCCAGGGACTTTCTGCTACCCCACAGGAGCCTTGTCCTTGGGTGTTTATAGAGATGGAGGTGTCACCCTGGGGAGACTGTGTGGAGGGAGGCAGGTGGTTTTCTCCCACTGCTTTGGGCTCACAGGGATAAGAGGTGTCTCTGGGACTGGGCAGTGTCAATCCTGGGGCCAGGCACATGCCAGTGGCTGTGGCTCTGAGCAGCTAAAGCAGCAGTCAGGGTGCAGACCCAGCCTGAGTCTGTTTCAGTGCAACCTCAGAGCTGTCTTCTCTTCCAGTCCAAACTTCTACATCCTGGATGAGCCAACAAATCACCTGGACATGGAGACCATTGAGGCACTGGCAAAGGCACTGAATAAGTTCCGGGTAAGGTTCTCCCAGCAACATATCTTTGTTTTTCTAACACTTCCTGAAGCCTCCAGCTCGAATTACTTAGTATCTCAGCCAGAAGTGGATGGTGAAATACCAACAGTGACTTCAGGTCTAGGACAGAATTTGGGAAATGAATCACATTTCTGCCTTAGCTGTCCATCCTGGTGGTTTGTTTACTTGATGGCTTTGGCTAGGAGTGGCTGAGAGAGGCAGTAGCAGCCCAGAGAACACCTTGTCCTATCCTCACCTACACTGACTTCTCAGGTGCTGTGTGCAGCTCCCAGCCCTGCACTGGGGCCACTCAGATCTTCCTTAGGCGTGTTTTATGCCTGATCTCCAAAGACTCAGCCTCCAGATACCACTATGATCAACCTGGATCTCACTGGTTGTTGTTCAGGTTGGGGCAGTTTTCCTGTGACAGAAAAGCTTAGCTGAGGCTGCTCAGGGCCCTACCCAGACACCTTTTCACTGTTACTGAGTTGGTGCGGATTCTCTATCCTTGAAGTTGTTGGAGAGCCAGTAACAAGCCCTGCACTTGCCTTCTGAGAGTGGAGATGAAATACATTACTGCTGCTTGTGGCTCCTCCATAGGTGATCTGTCTGTCCCCTTGAAGGGAGGAAAGGCTGGGATGAGCTCCCTGCCAGTAAAATACCGTTAAGTTTTCCCTGGAGCAGATGGAAACCTGAAGTGCTGGGCGCAGGCTAGAGGCAGACGATCTCCATGCCAGCAGTCCTGGGCGCTGGGTTGTGCTCCACTAAGTTCCCAATTTTCCCCCTTGTCCATTGACAGGGTGGCATAATCCTGGTGTCCCATGATGAACGGTTCATCCGCCTGGTGTGCCAGGAGCTGTGGGTGTGTGAGAACGCCGCCGTGACACGCATCGAGGGTGGCTTTGACCAGTACAGAGACATCCTGAAGGAGCAGTTCCGGAAGGAGGGTTTCCTATAAGGCAGGTGGGAGCCGGACTGCGCCAGGGGCTGCAGGGCAAAGCTCAGCCACCTCGGCTTCCATCCCAACTGTGCCTGGCAGAGCGCCGAGGACGCTGCTGCCCACGTGGACCGTCAGCCATGCCATCAAACTGCCACCTGAACGCTCTCCCCTCCTGGGGCCGGGTGGAAGGACAGCGCGGGAGCAGGAGCCTGGTGTGCGTGGCCGGGGGCACGCCACGGGCTCTGTCACTGGCTGGTGCTGTGCCTGGCACTGGGCACGCTGGGAAGGCTGTGCCTGGAGCTGCTGCTGTGCCGAGAGGAGGGAAGGCAGAGCATCCTGACCCTCGGTTTAACTCCCTGCTCTGCAGGGCAGAAGAGCTGTTCTCCGTGTCTCTTCGCTTCACCCTCTGCCTTTTTCTTTCTTTCTTTTTTTTTTTGTTTAACTGCCTGAGCACTAGTCCAGCTCCATCACATGCCACTGTCCTCCCTGCTGCCTTGGAGGGAAATGAGGCGTTTGCTGCTAAAAGTGACCCCTGCCTCTTCCCCAGCCCCCGATGCTGGGGCTTGCTTACGTCTGTAGTGCCGAGGGAGCCAGAGCCTGGTTCTCCTGGGCCTGCTCCCTGCTCCTTCGCTGTGCTGCTGCCGGTACCGCCTCACTGCCTGCCTTGCCTTTGAACTGGCCCTGGGCTGGGCTGCCCAACATCCCTCCCTGCCCTCCCACACAGAGGCTGTGGTGTAAATAAACCCAGGACGCAGTGGGTGCAATGCTCTCCTTTCTTTGGGAGGCTGTGGGGTTTGAGTTTGGAGGGGAGGGCGGGATTGTCTTGCCATTGCCCCAAGCACGAGGCTGGTGAGGGGGACATGCTTTCCAGATTATTCTCTCTGAATTAAATGGCAGCTCTGTGGTGCAGGTGAGGCTGGGACCTCCTTGATGGAGCGTGCCAGTGTCCCACAGTCACAGCTGGCCACAGACCACCTTTAGGGGCAGGGAGCTGGTGTGAGGCTGAGGTTGGATGGCAGCTCTGGAGGGTGCCAGATCTGGTTGTGGTCTGGGGGGTTTATGGGCTGAGGGTGGGCAGGAGGAAGGGGGCAGAGCTTTAAATTGTATTGAGCAGGAAATGGGGATGTATTTCTGGGTGTCAGAGGAACCAGGAAACACCAACACCTTAGGAAGCAACAGGGTAATACCCATAAATCATCTCAAAGGAATTGTCAGGCAGAGCTCCTCCCAAATGGCAAAAAGGCCCCCAGCTGCATTGCCTCCACACCAAAGCATGGGTAATGAGCAAGAGGAGTTGGGAACCATAGTTCAGTTAAAGAACTGTGACATAATTGCTATCAAAGAAACAGATGTGCCACACAACTGGAACACTGCAGTGGAGGGCTACAAGATTTCAGAGGAGAGGATGGGAAGGAGGGTCAGGGGTGTTTGACTGTCCTAAGGAAGGGACAGATAGTGAAGAGCTGCCTCTGAGTAATAGCCATGATCAGGTTGAGAGTCTGTGGGTAAAGATCAAGGACAGGACCAGCAAAAGACAGCCTGTGCTTGGTGTCTGCTACAGGCTGCCTGGTCGGAGGGGTCTGCTGATACAGCTGCTTTGCTTTCAGAGATCTTGGCAAACTTGGTGTATCTTTGAGTCCTGCATCCAAGTTGTTATGAAGATTTGAAGAGCATTTGCCTTAGAATTGAGCTCTGCAGAACCCCACTAGTCACCAGTCACAGGTCTGATATCACCCCATTCACTATACCAGCCTGTGAGCCCGTTGCTCACCCATCGTGTGACATATTTACCCATCTGTGTGCTGCACATTCTGTCCAGAAGAATCCTGGGAGAGACAGAACTGAAAGCTCTAAATTTTGTATCGAGGCTTCCCTACATCAACTACTTGAGTCACCTTGTCCTTAAAGGAAATTAAGTTTCTGAAGCAGAACTTTCCCCTCATGAACTTGTGCTGGCTGTAACTGATGCCTGCGTTGTCCTTCAGGTATTTTTCCATAATTCTCAGAATAATATTCTCCATAATTTTACCAGGCACTGAAATGTGACAGGCCTACAATGCCCAGGATCATCCCTCTTGCCCTTTCAGAAAACTGGGAAAATGTTTGCCAGTTTCCATTCAAGTGGGATCTCTCCAGATTGCCATGGTAGTTCCAAAATCATTGAGAGGTGGTGTGATGACATCCACCAGCTCTTTTGAGTACTCTTGGATCAACTCCATAAGGCCCCATACACCATCCCCATAAAGGGGTTCAGCTGGAACAGCAGATCCTGCACAAGTTTGGGATTGACTGGGAGTTTATCATTCTCACATGGTCCTCCAGCTCAGGGACCCCTAGAGCCCATCACTGGTGTTGAAAGCTGAAGTGAAGAAGGCATTAAACATCTTTGCCTTGTCTATATACCTGCTTGTGGGGTGCCCATCCTCATCCAGTAACGAGGAAATGTGAATTCTGGGGTGGCTTTTGCTGTTGACATATTTAAAAAAGAGGGAGCGACTTTTTACACAGGCGGATAGGGATGAGAGAAGGGAGGATGGCTTTAAGGCGAAAGAGGGGACACTTACATCGGCTATTAGGATGCAATCCTTCCCTGGGAGTGTGGCGCGGCAGCGGCACAGGTCGGCCAGATCAGCCCCAGCGCTGGAGCTGTTCCAGGCCAGGTCGGACGGAGCAGCCCGGTGGGGTGGGTGCCGCCCCGCCCCCGGCGCGCGGGGACCGTTCGATGGCGGTGTCCCCCCCGAGCCCCAACATTCCCTGAGCCGCGACCCCGCGCGGGCGGTGGGCGGTGCCTCGGCGTTGCCGTTGGCGGCGGCGGCGGGTCCGGGCTAGTGCAGCCCGGCTGCGCTGCCGTGTTCGGTACCGGGAGGGGCGGACACTCACCGGCCCCCCCCCGCACCGGGACGGGCGC
>VXBQ01010980.1:0-15007 GCA_013400175.1 Phainopepla nitens
ATGGGGAAAGAATAGGTTTTAATGAAAAAAAGTTAGATTTTTGAGGACCACATTTTTCTTCTTTTGAGAGGAGAATCCTAAATATATATTTATATATATATTTAAAGTACTTGATATTCTGTGTGAGGGCTTTGCAGTTATTGTTTCTGTAGATCCTTGTTTACAGAATTTTATGAAGCGCCATTTTTCTATGTTAAACTTTTGAGACTTCTTTCATAGCTCTCTGAGTGGAGAGTGATATTGTGGAAAAAATTTTCATAAAAGAGAAACAATTTTACCATTTGGAAAAGTTAGGACTTCTAATAAGCTGTTATTGTCCTACTTACTGCCAAGATAACCACAAAGTGGAGAGTTCAGGCAGCAGTGTGTAGCTTGGATTTAGAGGAGGTTCTTTCTTTTTTTATGCTAGTAATACTGTTCAATAACACCGAATATGTGTAAGATAATAGGCAAATACACATATTTGAATATTGCTAATAATTTTATGTTAAAATAGAACACTGTTTTATAATCCCAGTTTCATTGTGAATCTGCTTGTTTTTACTTGGAAACACTTCAGTATTACTGGGGTAATGCAAAGGTGTGCTTAAATCTAGAGTTCATTTCTTACTTTGCAGTAGTTTACTCTTAAGTCTGGTCCCTTTTTCATTCTCAACAGTTGATTCATTAGCAGCCTTGACTATTGGGGAAGAAAATCTTTATCTGCTAGAAAGAACAGGATTGTGAAGCAAATGCAGCTACAAGCTTATCAAAAAACATGCTTATCTTTAGTAGTTGAATTGTAAAGCATGTTGTGATGAAATACTATAGGCATTACAAAAGACCTAGTAAGTGTTCCTCGTGTTTTGTGATCATATTGGATAGAGGCTTTTTAATACCAATTGAGTTCATATTCTCCACCTTATCAAAAGTTTTGTAATGAGTAAATTTCTGGAAAAGTCGCTGTAATTTGTCAAACTACTAAATTCACAGTGGGCACAATGCTAAATGCTTAGGTCCAATGTGAAGGTAATGTATCAACACGTATTTACAGGTACTGAAATACAGCATGGAAATAAAGACCATAAACAACGTGTGAATAGCCAAAGTACATGAAGAAACATGAGACTAAAAGTTGGCAGAGTATTTTTTTTAATATAAGTTTTTGTAGTCCATAGACTGCCTGATTGGTGAATTTGACAAGACTCTGAAATCTTCACTCTTACGGAATATAGAAGCTTCTTTTGCAATGTATTTGGTCTTCTGACAATGCTTTATGTAAGGAAACAATTTTGAAGCTGTGCGATTACAGCTAGTTAAGAAAATTCCTATTTCATTGTCTTATTATCAAGATTTCCACTCAAATAAAGAAAACTGCATTGACTAAAAAGGATCCCCTGTATCCCAAACCTTCAGTATGCTTGTGATTTCTTTATTTTGGACATGTTCCAAGATTATTACATAAGCTGTGGTTTGCATATTTAATCTGTGAGCCCGTTTGACTTGCTGATTCATTTCTCCTTGTAGCAATGAATGCTGCCCCAAATCTCCCCCTTCCTACTCCTTGACGAGTTCTGGCATGAATTATCTGCTGAAACATATCTCAGGTGTTTCAGCTGTGAAGGTTAAGGTTAAACTAGTTATCATGAGAGGTATTTTATCTTGGCAATGCACTTGGGGAACTCATTGTTCTGTGAGCCTGGTGTTCCCTGTAGTGCAGGAGAGGTTATGGACAAGCTGTCTTAATAACTGAAATGATTCTCAGACCCAAAGGCACTTCTCTTAACATATTCTAGACTGCTCTGTTGAAATTTTTTTTTTTTGTTTAAAGACACATGAGGGATGGTAGTTACTTTGTCCCTTAAAATGTGTGCACTGCTAAGAAAGTCTAAACAAGATTAGGTTATAAAAGGGTTGACATGTATGATAACCTTGCTGGTTGTCATATGGCCAGAATTGAATATTGTAAGGAAAACATCCTGTTTCCATACAGGCAACTTTGTTTAATTTTATACAAAGGCTAGATGCTGGGGTACTCATGCTTGCATTACGTAAGCAGTTCTTGCATCTTGTCTTCCAAGCAAATAAAAAACTTCTGAAACAGTGTCATAGATGTGTGGTGGTGTCAGAGGGGGAAGTGTGCAGAGAATTCTTCTAAAGTGTTTAAATAGCATGGCACATTCTGGCTTCCTCTTCCCGCTCTCTTTTTCCATCTGCGTTGTTCCATGGGGATACAATCAAGTGCTAGCTAATATAGGCAAGTAAGCTTGCTTTTGACAGTTGTCCTTGAATGCCAGTTTTCTTCAGTTAATATATTGCTTCTGTGTCATTCACAGACATCTCTGACAATTTCCTCCTTCCCTTTTGTTTCTTGCTTCACTCCCTGACCCCAGGATATTTCTCTCTTAATGATCTAGTTGTATGCATTATAATATAAAAGAATATTTTCCTCCTAGTGAGAAGAAATGATGGTGAGACAGAAATGCCTGATAGAATGGTTTACTTTCAGTGATGTCATAAGCAGCTGGGGGTAGTTATAGTGGATGTGCCATAGTTTGTTTTTCTGCCAAAATACTTTCCTTTATATGAAGAACTTTCATACAATATGAAGAGTTTACAAATTTAATTGCACAAGCTTGTATAAAAAGTACATTCCTGTATCATTGCTGTGTCAGGAGGATCATACAACAATGGTGTAGGGAGCTGTACAGACTGATGGATTATAGAACTCCACATCAAGATGAGAAATACTGGATTTCACTAAATGAGACCAGGTAAATTTGAAGCTAGCCAATCTGCATCAAATTCAGTCAGAAGAAGTCTTGTACACATAAAGCAAAAAGAATGAGTTGCTTTGTTTTATAGGGAAGTAGTAGCATGGGAACTGCTATGTGTTTTGGAATGCTATATTGCCATGATGATGTTATACTGCAGATTACATATCTGTGAAGATTTTTAGCCATCCAAGACAGACAGACTGTCATTTTTGTATAAATGGACAAAAAGCACAGTATTTCTGCAGGTCCAGGTGATCTTCTGACACTTCTGTTGATAAGCAAATAAGGACAAAGATGATGGTGAAAGTGAGCTAGTTGACTAGGTGAGTGGTGTGAAAGGTGTGGGTTTTCCTGTTATGAAGCAGCAGTTTGATTTTGGGGTGAAAAGAGATGACAGATTTTCCTCAAAAAAAAGACTTAGAGTAAACATGAGTTACGGAGAAGAGGCAAATAGAATATCTATTAAAACACGTGCAGAAGGAAAAATACCCAATTCTTTCTAATACAAATGCAAGATACTGGAATGAAGGACTGATGAATAATTCTAGGAATGTTAATCAAGAAAAAGTACTGGGTGTTCAGTTTGAAGGAGAAGAAAAAACCTGCTTATGGTTGATCTGTGTAGTGTCGCTGACCCTTGGTAGAAAAAATGATATGTTTGATGGTTAAAATAGCTGCTTGCAGTTTAGGAAGGGAAAAGTGAAGGAAAAGGACAATTCTATTTTGATGAGAACTGGAAAAAAATAAACCACTTATCAATTAATTTTCTCTGTGGCCTCAGCAGAAATAGCTTGCTATGAACTATCAAATTGCAGTCGCGTACAGGATGACTAAGTGCCTAAGTACAGGAAACTTGATTTTTATGTGCAGGTGGTCTTGTACTACTAATACTAAAATGTTCGTTAAAAAAGATGATGGAAGCAGTATTTTTAGAAGTAATTAAAAAAGGATTTGGAGTTACACCTATTATTGAAAGGAGCCAAGTAACCAGTAGTGTATTTAAAGCCTCCTTGTTTTTGATAAAGTATAAATGACTGTGAATTGACTTTGATTGTATGCAATAAATATGAAGTTTAATCAGCAGCATTTATTTGTTCCTTTTTATAAAGATCACTTGCAAGCCATTCAATGAAATCATCTGTATAGAAATTCCTTTTCTATTCAGTTTTAAAGGGAGATCAGTTAAAGGATTATTTTACTAGATGCTTAGAAAACACCGAGTCTAAAACAGGCTAATAGAGTAGTGAGAAGTGTGCATCTGTTAATTAAATGAAGGGGAAAAAAGCTGTAGCAATAAATTGTGGGTTAGAAAATGAAGACTTCAGAAAGTAAAGGATGAAGGAGGTCTACCTAAGTTCTCTAGAATGTTAATGTTAGGACCACTAAAGTGAGTGAGAACAAGACAAAATACACCAAAATATACTTACTGTTTATAAATTTAATAGATATATTTAATTTTCTTGGCAAAATGGGAAACTTTCGTAATTATGGAAGTTGAGAAGAACTTGATGATCAAACTGATTCCTTGGTAGGCTTATTCAACAGACAAGCAGTTCACATTTTAACATTTTTGATCAGTCAGAAAATTGTTTGATTGTAATCCTGTAATTAACTAGGTTCATTCTGACTTTTTGGTAGAGGATTAATATTTTCCCCAGAATATCATGCAAAATGATGTTTTACTCTTGTGCTCCCTTCCTCGACCCCTAGCTGTGTAAGTGAGAAAGGAGCACTGCTTATCCTTTGCATTTTACCGCTGCTGCTTGAGGATACAAATCTGCTTGATTTGACTCTTGGCTAGATGGAGAAGTCTCTCTGGTCTTTTTTGCTAATACCAAACCACGTAAAATTCAACCAAGAGAATGTTCTTGCTTTAGATGTTTATATAGTTTCTGCTTCAATCCTTCCTTACCTTTTGTGCTGAAATGCAGACTTTGAATAAAAAGTATTTCAGAGTTATTCTAAATCTCTATTCACAGTTACAAATGTTGTAGTTAATTTTGGTGCTTCCTTTGATTTCAGAGGTAAAACTTTCTGAAAGTCTGGACCTTTTGTAGTAGGTCTGTTTCATGTAGGTCCATGAAAATGATTAGAGGGCTAAGGTACCTCTTCTGTGAAGATAGGCTAAGAGAGTTGGGGTTCTTCAGCCTGGGAAAGAGAAGGCTCCAGAGAGAATTTACAGCCCCTTTCAGTACCTGGAGGGAGCCTACAAGAGAGATGGAGAGGTACTTTTGCAAGAGTTTGTAGTGATAGGACAAGGGAGAATGGTTTTAAACTGAAGGAGAGTAGATTTAGATCGGGTATTAGAAACAAATTCTTTACTGTGAGGATTGTGAGGCACTGAAATGGGTAGTCCAGAGAAGCTGGGAATGCCCCATCCCAGACTAGATCAGGCTTTGAACAACCTGATCTAGTGGAAGGTGCCTTTGCCTGGGGCAGCATTGTTGGAACTAATGATCATTAAGGTCCCTTAGGAACACCAGCCATTCCATGATTCTGTGAAAGCACAAATGTATTTTCTATAGCTGTAGCTGAGCTAATTGGGGCACAAGAGGTAAAAACATACCTTCTTTCAAATATCAAGGAAATTGCTTGACTCCTACCTCTCGCGATAAGATTGTGAACTTGTTCTTCTCCCTAAAAAAAAAAAAATCAGGACTCAAAATTTTCCTTCTCTTGGATTTTACGGTTTTTATGAAACTTAATTTATGTTTTTGCCTACTATGATTTGGAACAGTAAAGAAACAGACCAGGTAGATAGTCTGCATTAAATTTTCTTCTTAGAAGGCCTAAATGTTTGTACTAGCATAGCTGCACTATTTGGTGTTTATGCATATATTTGTATAGGTGTAACATGTGTAGTGCATTTTCATTCAGGATGTGTAAAATCAATTCTTTTCCAAAGCATTATGATTACTCTTTGTGTAACCTAAAGGAGTTTCAGTAAACAAACTGGAATTGCCTCTCATGATTCAACACAAGTATAGGATAGACAACAGGTTGATTGTCCTTCGGAACAGGTTAGGGTGACTTAGCTCAGTTGAGGAACATATGATGTGGGGGATGGTGATGGTAAACACTGTTTAGTTTGAGGAGCAGTAGTATTTGCACAACAGCAACCTGGTAGCTGTTGGGATTTTATTTTTAAGCATAGTTGTGAAGGCAAGAGACAAGGAAAATACAAAGGAATACATAGTAAATTCATTTTGTAAATTTATGTGGAAATGCTGTTGAGAGTTGCTCTGAAGAATTGGTGAAGCTAGATAGGGGATAGTAGAAGCTAACTTTGTTGATTGAGGAGTCTCCCTTTTGATTTGGAATGAGAAAATTGTTTGAAAATTAGTGAAAAAAAGCTGCTTATATCTTCAAAGGAAAAGGGGCAAAATAGGAGTACTTAAATACAGTTAAGCAGTGTCCTAGAAGTTATTTTTGTAGTAAGTATAAGTTTGTGGGGTTAAGGTTTTGTTTTGGGTGTTTGGGGCTGGGGACAGGTGTGACTACAGGGATTCAAAGGATTATGGAGCAAAGAGAGTTGTGGGTCAGAGTAATGGACAGAGTACTGGTGATTTCCAGAAGTAAGCAAAGCATGTGATAAAAACATTGTTGCTGATGACTGAGTTTATGTTCTGGTTTTATGTGCATTGAATATAAGTAGACAGTCCCCAGCTCTGCTTATCATCTGGAAAATTCGTGTGAGATAGAAGCATGTCAGGGACACTAGTATTAGAAAGGCAGAAAAAGCAATTTTGGGTATGAAGAAAACATGTTGATACAGAAGAAACAGCAGAAGAGTGGAAAGGAATGGGCTGACCAACAGCAGAAGAAATCACAATGGAAAGATAAGGAAGCAAGAGAGGTGACTTCTTAGGGGCTCTCACCATTATTGAGGATTTTGTCACTGGAAGGATCACCTGTAGACCTGTACTAGGTCTCTAGAAGTCTTGGACTGATAGGAAATATTAGCAACCCAACTCAGCTTTTCTTTTCCCTGTTTAATATTTTGATATTTCCCTTTTCCTTATTTTCCTTTTTATTCCCATACCTCTGAAAGAGTCAAATTTTGACTTAGGGTCAAGGCTACTCATTTTCAAGCATGTGAACTGTAGTTCTTCTTCACATGTGTTTAAAGCAAACAGTAACCATAGGAGATAAAGGTTTGTTATCTGTAGGGCGTGATTACCCAGGCATTTTTGCAGCTAGCAAGATTTAAGGCTCATTAGTCTTAAGCTAGCGAGTGGGTGTTAGATAAATTGGTTAAGCTCTGTCTCTCAGTATTTGGTATTTCAGATTTAGATGCTGGCCTGCAGTCTGAGAAAAGCTGAAATGTTTTCTTTTTAAATGAGGTGTTGATAACACTACTGCTATTTAACTGCTGATGCTCATTCTCGTCTCTGTTTTTATGTGACATACTGTTAGTGTTTATTCTCAGCCCAGTCTCTTACTGTTGTGAACATTAGAAAAGATTAATTTCATGTGCATTATTTTTTGGATTTCTGTAATTTTATAGGAAAACTGGACTATATGCCTTGTCATAGAGCACATATGTTAAAACTGTTGAGTGATTTTATCCATCATTTTAAGTCTTAAGTTCTAATCCTTTAATGGTATTAAAAGGAAAGCTGGTATCTAGAAAGAGATAAGTCCATTAATCTCACTACTGATCTTCAGTACTGAGGTTTTTTCCATACTAGAAAATTTTCTGGTGCTTTTTCAACTGTTACCATGGCTGACTGGCATGTTAGGAATCAACCTGTTGAAAAGGTTGATTTTATTCTCTTTTTTAGTTACTATGTCTTCCTGCTAGACAGAATGTTGCATAGGGGTGTCATCTAACACAGTGTTTCACCTCGAAATTAGTATCCAGTAATCTGCACATAAAAAGTGACTTGATTTATTGCTAGGAAAGCTTTAAATACAGACTTAATTTATTTGCCCAGATCTTGTACTAGCTTGTTGGAGAAAATCCGGAAGATACAGAAAAAAATAATTTTAGATTAAACAGGTGTTAGGTTGTTTTTAAAGCTCATATCTGATTGTTTTTGTTTTTACTCAGAACTGAGAATGGATCAGTATCTAGAAACCAGAAACCCCTAAGAACCTCCATTGTTTGGCTGTCAGACCTAATTTCACTTATTACTGGAAGACCTTTTGAACTATAATGGGCAACTACAGTAAAAAGGATTTTGGAAGATGTATGGATATAATCTTCAAATGCATTTTAGGGCATGCATTTTGGTAGTGCTCCTATCAGTATATGAAGGGCATATTCCTCCAGGCAGTATGTTTTTACTAGAGAACTATGTGAAGAATGAAAAAATTGGGAATGAGGAGAAACCTGCTGATTTGCAGACTATACACAAATAGTCATTTCTGTATGTGATGCTGTGTTGGTTTAAATTAAATTAATAACAAAAGGGTAAGAACTGAGACAAAACAACCCTCACTGCAATCTCATTATTGGAGGGAATATAGCAAACTCATATCCTGCTCCTTTGCAGAGACTGCCATTCACACATGATTTTTAAGTAACAATTGTGGGTTTGTTTTTTTCAGATTGAGAAGCTATGTCCACATTGGTTACTTCAAGTTCAGTCAGCAGAGGGATTTTTTTAGACAGGAGCAGCTAGGACTATTTTCCAATCAGTTAAACTCAGCATATTAATTTTCTTAAATTATCTTGTGAGATGGAGATTAATTACCTTTCAGCTCTGAAATTTTAGATAACAGAAAAATGTTATTACCTTAATGAGCTGTTTGCCTTTTAGTTCAGGTAGCTTATGGGCCTGGACTGTTTTGTGTGTTAGAGGGAGATTGTTATCCTGTTACATAGCAGAAATCCAGGGGGATTCTATAGCCTCTTTTCATCCGTGTAACAAATCACCACTAACAGTATTTGCAGAATATAAATTAGCTGCAACAAAACAGTTGGGTAGGTTTAAATTATATAATAAAAAGTGACAGTTGTGCTCCATCATTGGTTCTCAGGCAGGTAGTGAGATGTGACAGCAAGCCAAGGCTTAGTGTTTAGAAATTGGCTCAAACCATGAGATTAGGCAGTAGCATTAGTCTTTTTGAGAGTAACGTGATAATGTCACAGAGTTACGGATCATACCTTGGTGACAGATGGTGCATGCCTGTGTCAAGTGTAGTAGGGTAAAAATACTTCTTGGTTTGATGTTTTATATGTTTAGTCACAATCAGTAGCTGTTGTAGTTAGTTGAAAATTTAATATCATTTCAAACAGGAAACACCAGCTTCCAGGAAGACTCCTGTTCAGTTGTCCAGAGCTTACAAAAAGAAGTTTTGATACTGGACATTTACCTTCAGGGTATATTCCTACTTCAGATCAGTGTGTTTTTAAAAATTCATATCTCTGATTCTGCATGGTTGCTGCTTGACTATATAATTTCTCTTTTCAATATACAAATGTATTATTCCTCCTGGTGTCTTTGTTACTATTTACAGACAACACTGACTTTCACACTTTGGTGTGTGCAATAACTGACAGTTGAAGCTATAACAAGTATCTGAAAGTTCTTTTCTTGTTTAAACTCACTCAGACAAGCAATAACACACAAATATTTTTGCTTCGCTTTACATATTAAGAGCACAGCTGAAGTTAATTTCCTTCCTGGCTATGAATATTTAGCAATTTTGCAAGCATGTTGTCAGATTGCTGATTGTATTTGTAATCAAACTGGCCAGAGATACCTCCCGATTCAATTTTGAAAAGCAGTGAGGAACAAAATAAATGCAGAAGGAAGTAAAAGGTTCATAAAAGCATTTGTTAATTGGAAAGTTATGCCTCTACACATGTTGGGGGAAATGACATCTAAAAATAGCTTTAAGTGTTGTTTGACTAGCTCTGTTTACCTCTGCCCTGAAAGGAAGGAGAACTCAGGAATTGACATACCCTAACAATGACTTGGCTGGTAGTGTGAGAACTCTAAGTATACAATTATATATAGCAGCAACTATTTGCTGTTATTTTCTTCTCTTTTTGAGACAATTTAAATACAAAATCTGCATTATGCTATAAAATTATGTTTCTGAACTATGTGAAATGTAAAAAATTAATCCAATTCCTAATATCAATTTCATAACATATTAAGACAACTTAGGTCTTATTAGTTCTAAGAATTCAGTATTTTATGCCTAATTTGATAATTTCAAGTATAAAGCCTCCGCTGTTTAACAGTTCAAACTGTGTTGCAGTATCTCCTGGACCAACTAGTAGCCATAAAAGGCCACAGGCACAAGATGAATTTAAACATCTGATGCCATGAACATTCTCAGAACTGGTAAAATTTGTAGTCTGAATTCTGTCATTGCTATATGTATTTTGATATTTCGAAAAAGCTGTAGGGTTTGATTTTGGTCGTAAGCTGTCATAACTGGCAGAGTATCCGCCTGATACCGGAGGTGTACCAAAAGTATATCTGACTGTCTAGGTTTTAAATGGCAAGAAATATACCATCTTTATTGATCTTACTATTGGGATGGAAACAATAGGTGGTTCATCTGGAAACCTATACTCAACTGTTGTCCGAGAGGACTTGAACCTTAAGTCGTTTGTTTTTCGGGGCAGGAATACACAGTCAGTAACAATCTTGGGTTCATTCAGATGGAGGATTTGTCCTAGGATTTATTTGATTAAGTTTCACATGTTACTGGAATTAAGTTTACAGGTTTTTATTCCCTGTGCTTTTTCTTTCTCTCATAGTTGGACATACTTGCTTTAGTATCCAGATCACTTCTTTTTTCCTCATATTAAGTAGTTAACGTCTTATCTGTTAGTGAATCAGCATCAAGTTAAGGCAATATTTAGACAGGTGCTGTTTACACACAGAATTATGGGTGTTGGCTGCCACCAGCATTTTATACATGCCCATGGTCTCTATAAGACTTGGTGCCATACTTCTGAAGTACTGCACAAATAAAATTATGTATGTCTCTCCCTAAAATATTTCAATATCTAATAAAAGATGTGGGTATGATGAAGTGGGGTAGGAAAAAGGGTTTATCTGATGAATGGCAGTAGGCAAAAAGAAATAAGGATCATGATAATAGCATAATACAAGTTAACCACCTACTTAATTTTGATCAAGTGTATGTTTTCTAGAAACAGCGATGTGCATTCTAGTATTGATTAGTGTGTATATATGGCTGATTTTTGTGGTTTTAGTTATAAATGTTACTACTGATTCAGTTGGTATATTCTGTCTTACGTATTCTTTTAGTTGCTTGTTTTCCAAATTTTCCACATTCCTCATCTTTCCCATCATCAGTCCCTCTTGTTCTGCAGTGAAAAAAGGCTGAGGTCTGACCACGTTTGCTGTTGCTTACAACAATAGGACTGAAAAAGCTTTGACCTTTTGGAGTGGTCACTGTCTAGGGTCCATGTACTGATGGGAAACTCAAGAATGAAGAGGGGCAGAGGTGGAAAGGAACAGGGCCACATAGGAGCAGAGGGTGAAGGCACCAGATCTAAATAGTCTTCTCTCAGATTTGCAGTCTTTCTTATTGTACTGAGTGCCAGGGTCACATTGTTTGTGGTGCTAATTAGCCATCTGATGTCACATAGATATCTTCAGTTCTTTCAAAAGTTAATGTCAGTTCTGTACTGGCACTGGAAATCTTTGAAATGGCTGAAGCTTGTGTGAAAGTTGTAGCTTGAAAAAAAAAATCGGTTTTGTCTTTTTAATGTCCATATTGAACCAAGTTGGATTCTTTCTGTTACCACTAACAACAGAGCTTCTTCGGGGTAAACTAGACCTCAGTGTGTAGCTTGGCACAGCTGCTCACTTTTAGTCACTCTGGGCAACTGTCACTTTCAGAAAAATGGTTTGGTAAAGAATTGTGACATTGCACAGGGTACAGACTTGCTATTCTGAAATGTACTGGTTTGGTTCCTAAGAATTATCTGTGAGGCCAAACTAAGTGGTCTACAAAGCCAGCTCTGGTAGCTTTCTGTTGTGCATGGTTTATTTTTTGTTTTTAATTAACTTCAAAGACAAGAATCGAGTTGTTATGAAAAGATCACTAAAATTGTTTATTTTGTCTTAAGACAGGTATGTATTAAATGAGTACAGTGTTTAAGGATGTCATGAATAGTAATGTTTTAAAGCCTTCCTAAAATTCTTAATTTTTAGCATTAAGTTAGGAGTAGAAAGCCAATGTTGTTTCTGTTTTCTGTGGTTTTATTTCTGTCTTGGTTTCTGGTTACTTGACCTAATGAAATGGCATCAAGTAACAGAAACAGTAAACATTAGTAATGCCTTAAGCGGAATGATTAGGAGCAGCATACAGTAACAGTTTAATCCGTTTAATCTCCCTAGCATTTTACAGTTCTGGAAAGCAACCTTGGTTTATAGTTTTTAATAAACTATAAGTCTGTGAAAGCCAACTCTACTTTCCTGTAAAGCAGAATATATTGGTATAAGACGTCTTCGTTCTGCAAAGACATTTGCCTGGTACCATTTTTTATATGTGAGCTGGAATATTTTATATTATGGATTCATCTATGATTGAATCTATATGTGATTATTCAGTGGCTTTAGTAAGACTTGGAAATGACTACCTAAGATAGTAATTACATTGACTACACAGTTTTGCTGGAGTGGAGGCACAGAAACATGTACTGCCATGGTTAACAAAAACCACTAAGTCTCAGCTTTCTCCCCTGGAAATGTTTCCACATAATCCAACTGATCTACTTCCTTTTTTACAAACTGACATTGAGCTTAACTCAAAAGTAGAGTTTTGACTTTGTAGCATCTATTGTTGGTTTGCTCTGATGTGATAGGCTGAGTGGTGGGTTGGACCACATGATCTGGAGAGGTACCAAAGAACCTCCATCATCCTGCAGTTCTCAGTGCTTGGGGAAAGTAAAATAGTGCTATATCTTACTGCTCCTCTGGAGAATATGGGGTTTAAAGGCAATTAGAAGTCACAATGTGATTTCTACCTTAAACAGCTATGCCTTCTGGGGGTGTTGTAGATCTAGATGTTTATGCTTATTAACAACATGGTATTTTGTTCTTTATATCATGGAATAGCTTTTCAGAGCATATGTGCTGAGGCTTATGCTTCGGGAAACAGACATCTTGATTCATAAATTATTTCTTGCAGTTTGATGATATCTGAAACTCCTCCAATCTGGTGCCATGTGCATTATAGCAGTTTTTCACTGGTGAGATCAAATGCAGACATCCTGGTCATTTCTGCATTAACTGCACTGTTATAAAAGGGAGTTTTGAACACCAGACAATTTTCCTAGGTCTAGGTATGTTTGTTTTGTTGCAAAACCACAGTTTGTACTCAGAATGCCTTGACAAGGTTTTTGTAGTTATATCCACAGAGGTGGAAATGCTGCCTTTAAAAAAATTGAGGTCACAGGTGCAGTCTTCATTTATGCCTTAGAAACCCTTTTTTGACCAGCTTCCCCAAGGAGAAGTAGTCAACCACAAAGTCTAACAATTCTGATTTATTTGTGTGTGCACAGGTATGAACGTGTGTCCTTAACTGTCCTGTGCAAAAGTGCTGTTGTAATATTATAAATAATAAAATTTCACTTTGTTGCACTCTAGGCAGTCCATTAAGTCTTAAGATAATTAAAAAGGCCTCTAATAGAACTGTAGATAATCTGGCAGAACAGTGAAACTCTTAATATTAAAGTCATATAGCAAGCTAGCCAGTCGGGGGACCCTATCATAGTGCCTTTTGCATTCTGTATGTTGGTAAGCATACCCATAGCCCTTGGCAGAGCACTTTTGAACTGCATGTCCCATGCAGTACACCAGCAGGATATTTTAGGGCATTCTGGAAGCAAATGTGAACCTTTGTGTGCCTGCTTAAAATGTGCCATCAGCTGTCCTCTCCCTGCATTAAAGGAATCTGGTTGTCAGCAGCTGTGACAGCATTGATACTAGGAGGTAACAAATCCTCAAGCAGGTCATTCTCATGCTGCTTGAGATAATGTTTTGTTATTAACATCTACAGATTTTGGGTAGTGAATTCTAAGAAAGATAGTTCTGCTCCTTGAAACTTGCTAGATTTCTGTCAGTGAGACAGTTCAGTGTTTCTTTGCTTCACTCTAAATGTCTGTCCTTGGTTCAGATACTGAAACAAGAAGAAACAGTGGACAGGATGGCAGTATGTGCTTCCAGGAAAAGCACAATGGATCTGTTTTTGAGAATGGTCTCTGGATCATTTGTGTCTGCCTGGTCCTTCTCTCTTACCTCTCCTTGTTCCCCAGTCTGGGAATCTGAGATGAACTAAGCTGTCTGGGGTCTGCAGGCCTTTCTACTTTATGCAAAATATATTTCATTTCAAAAGATATACTGTGTAGAGATAAATATTTTCTCAGCTGTGTTTATCTTTTGTTTCTTCAATCAAAATCATATGTTGTTTTGTTTGTTTCAAGTTAACTCACTGTAAGGCACATATTTCCCTCCGATGTGGCACATTGTGAATTAGAATCTTGTCAGTAAACACTGACAGTAAAATTTATTTATTATCATTGTGTATGAAATGATTATGCACATCTTCGTGTACTCCCCTGATACTTAAAAAAAAATAAATCTGGTTATGGGTATCTTTTGGCAGGCAAAGTCTTCTTGTACAGTGATACCAATGGTGCATACAGTTGCTCTTCCTCAGTCTGCTTTGGAATCCCTCATCTTTCTCATCCCCATTCCAAAGGGCAGAAAAGCAACTGATTGTGTTGCTGATTGTTCTTGGTTTACTAGACAGATTTTAGTGGTTCAGTATGGAATCTCTTTCTGCTTAATATGAGTCTCTGGTATGGATAATTTTGATCAGTCTAAAGTCTTTTAGCTAAATGTACTTTCCTGCTGAATATGAATGGATGTTTAAGGATGAACACAAATAATATAGATTCTGCAATACTCTCCTGGAGTTATTTAAAGAAATATTTTGCTGGTTTTACTGTTTTCAGTATTTAGAATGGAGGATGGTTATCAAGGAGTGAAGGCTGCCTGAAATGTCTCTGAAGCAAGCAGTTTTTAAGATACTTACTTCCAGCCCTTCCTGAAATGAAGATCATGTTGTGGTTTACCCGCTCTCTCCCCCCTCGTCCCCCCTTGTCTCTTCCCCTTTTTTTCCTTAAACAATTTGTAGAAAGTAAAAACTGCTTGAGCCTCATTCATTATACTGAAGTATAACCCTACATCCTGATGTGTTGTGTGAAATTTTGCTACATATTCTGGGTACATCAGTATTCTTTCAAA
>VXBQ01010980.1:22403-35052 GCA_013400175.1 Phainopepla nitens
ATCCCTTGGATCCCTTCATCCAGGCCAGTGATAAACAAGTGGAGTGAGACAGGAACCAGTACTGGTCCCTGGGGAACACCACTGACTACAGGCCTCCAGCTGGATTGTACTGCCCTGATCCTGACCCCCTGAGCTCTGCCATTCAGCCAGTCCTGGGCCCACCCCACTGTCCCTTCATCTAAACCACCTTTCCTGTGCTTACCTCTGAGGATGTTATAGGAGACGGTGGCCAAAGCCTTACTGAAGTGGAGGCAGACAACATCCACTGCTTTCCCCTCATCTACCCATCCTGCCCTGCCATCACAGAAGGCTGTCAGATTGATCAAGCATGATTTCCCCTTGGGGAATCCCTGCTGACTGCTCCTGCTGACCTTCTTTTCTCCTACATGCTTGGTGATGATCTCCAGAATGTTCTGTTCTGTCAGCTTTTCAGTGGTGGAGGTGAAGCTGACTGGCCAGTAGTTTCCAGGGTCCTTCATTCTGTTTTTGATGAGACTAGACTTTGTCCTTTGTCTAGTTATTGGGCACCTCTGCATGGTTTCTCAAGGATGATAGAGAGTGGCTTAGCAACATCATCTACTAGCTCCCTCAGCGTCTGTGTCTACATCCCATCAAGGCCCATGGATTTAGGAATGTTAAGCCTGTCTAGTTTAATCCTCACTGATGAGGGGAAGTTCTTCCTTTCTCCAGCCTTCCTCTCCTCGCCCCAAGGTCTTGGATTCCTGGGGGCTGGCCTCAGCAGTTAACACTGAAGGAAAGAAGACATTGAGTAATTCTGCCTTCTCTCTGTCTTCTTTCACCAGGATCTTGCTGATTCAGCAGTGACCCCACATTTTCCCTAGTATTTCTTTTGCTGATGATGTACTTGTGGAAGCCCTGCTTGTTGTCCTTGATATTCCTTTACAGACTCAACTGGAAGTGGGTTTTGGCCTTCTTTGTCACCTCCTTGCGTTCTGTGACAGTGTTCTTGTCGTCCTCCCATGTGGTCTGTCCCTTTTTCCACAATACATAAATTTCATTCTTCTATTTGAGATTTGTTAGAAACTCATCCATAAAGGGTTCCTGCCCTCTTTGCTTTATTTCTGGTTCATGGGAATGCAGAAGTCTTGAGCCTGGAGGAAATTATGCTTGAATATTGACCAACTTTCTTGGACCCCCTTCCCCTCTAGAGCCCTAACCCATGAGGTTCTGCTAAGCAGGTCTTTGAAGAGGCTGAAGTTAGCTCTCTAGAAGTTTAGGGTTCTATTCCTGTTGCTGCTTTGCTTCCTCTACACCAGATCATCTTGAGTTCCACTATCTCCTGGTTGCTACAACTAAGGCTGCCCCTAGCCTTCACATTCTCAGTCCTTTCTGTCTTGTTTGTACAAGGTCCAACAACACACCTTTCCTTGTTGGCTCTTCTACCACTTACATCAAAAAGTTACCGTCAATGATCCATAGGAACTTCTTGCACCGTGTGCTGGGTCATGTTGTCTGTCTCGAAAAAATACTAGAGTGATTGATTACAGATCTATACTCCCATATACATCTGACTTACTGATGTCTTGGTCTAGGGTTATAAAGATACTGAGTATTACTGCATTTCAGATAAAGGCTGTACTTAAAATAGAATGTTTCATTACATAGGTTATTTGCCAGAGATTTTCATCTTCTCAGTTTAAAAAGAATACTTTTGTTCCGTTTAAAAGTCATTCTGCTTTTGTCATTGTTAAGCTTCTGCTATGATAAGTATTGCAGACTGCTTTATTGCAGAAAACTAATAGAGGTAATCATTCTAAAGAGTTCTTCTTTACAATGCTGAGGGTGGGTTTTACTTGTCAAAACTAACTCTAGAGGTTTGTGTTAGTGTAGGCAGTTTAGATAAACTTTTCAGCTAAAAAATATCAGTTACAACACATACCTAGATTCTTTAATTCCAGTAAAACAGGAAAATGCTGTTGTTGAACAAAGAAAATGTTACCGATAGAGGTAACACCATTGCAACTGCAATGAGTAAAGAGATTTTATAATACAATTTGATGAGAAGCTTCACATTCTATTTGTGTAAAGGATTTCTAATTATTTAAAATCAAACCAAAATAGAAATGGTAAGTTGAAATCTGGTTAGAATTTATTTACAGAATGCAAGAAAGAGAGAGTTTAAGGAAATGTCTCCAGAATTCATACCTGATATTGCTTTTCTGAATTATCTGAATTAATTTAAATTATCTTGCTGCCCTGACCTTTGGAGATGTGTGGATGGTTTGGGGTGGGGTTTTTTGGTTTTAATATACAGAGGCACTGAGAAACTTGCAAAGTAGTTAAACTCAAAAAAAACTTTGAACTTGATAGTTTGGCAAGTTAGGAATAGAGAATGGCTGGGTTTGGTTACATTCTGGTATGCTGGATGAGTAAAAAACCCCTGATTTCTGTGCTCTTTGTTCCCTTAGTTTTCTCAAAGAAAATTAGCAAGCATCCTTAATATTTTTTTCATTTAACAATTGGCTATTCACTGTATTTACTAACATGTTATTCCTCCTGTTGTCACCATTCACTGTTGTTATTTCAAGAGTTTTTATTTTTTATTTCTTTTTCTCTGAATGCTGTCTGTGAGCAAGCACAGCATGTTTTTTTGGTGTTCCTTGCCTACATGAGGACACACAACCATGGATGCAGTTGAGCATTGCTTTTATGCCAGAATCGGGGAGCCTCACACTATAGCTTAATATTAAAATGGTGTTCATTTTATTTCCAACCACTCATTCTTTCTCCAGAGTGCGGTACTTTTGTTTGTTTGTTTGTACTGGTATGTTTGCCAGTCTCATTCAGTGAAATGTATGACATAACCAGTCCAGTTTGGGGAATTTTTTTTTCTAGAAGAGACACAAAGAAATAGCTTGGATTAGAAGAGAGGAAGAAGTGAAAATACCTGAAGATGGCATTGTCACCAAATAAGGCTTCACCACCTCAACCAGAGAATGCCAGTGATACTTAAAAAGGGAAAGTTTCTTCACAGTGCAGGCTGTCTTTGCATGTTCCAGGTCCTTGTCAGTGGCCATCAGGTTTGAGCCATCCTTTCCTCTCCCAAAGATGACAAGAAAAAGGATTGAAGAGAAACAGTTTCAAGCAAGGGTGTACAAAATGGTGGTTGCAGTTTGTTATTTTAAGAGTCACTTTTCCTGCCCAAGAGGACTGGATTGATCTTAGGGGAAATTTGTACCAAGCCTTAGTGCCAGCCCCTATACCCTTCCCCCACACCATGATTTCCTGATGAGTAAGAGGTGCCAGGTACTTTGAGTTTAAAGAGTGAATAATTCTGTGCTCTGTTTACTGTAAAAACCTAAGATGTTTTGTGTTCCTTCTAGAAGCACTGTGTTGTTTATAGTTTTCCCAAATTCATAAGAATTAGTGCTGTTTTTAACTGGAAGACATTCATGTAAATTTTGCTGTTACTTTTCACAATATAGCATCTCTCATCAAGAAACCACAGAGCCTGTGTTTTGGTGTCTTCTGAGGTGCTTGTTGCTGTTTTAGGCAGAGAAAAACCCTTATGGGTTTTTTCAAAAATCTTTGTTTCAACATGAAAATGTTGGGACTTCTGTCAGTTGGCCAATTAAACCTTTCTGTATTTGTCAGGCAGCATGTTAGTTTACATACTCTCCAACACAAATCTTTCCCTTTTCTGTGTTTACCTGTGCTCAACTCCATAATTGTGCACTAGTTTGTAGACAGTGAGATGGACTAAAAAGTACTTCACTGTGTATTTTGTGCACATGGTTCATCTTGTCTTTCTGTATAGACATCTGATACCTGGTTTCAATTGATGCTGATGTAACATCCTTTTACAAGGCCTGGGAGGGGGAAACAAGGCTTTCTCGACTATAAGGGATTCCCATCCTGTTAGCATCAGACAGGAAATCTAAGTGACTAACAATAACAGTGAAACTATTGCTGCTTTCAGAACAAATTAACATAGACTGAGGACAAAATCACTGGGATCCTAAGCTCTGCTTGAGGTTGAACTGAAAATGTCCCATGGGGTTCTAGCAGGTCTACAGATGGTGTTAGACTGCCAGGTACTTGGGTGAGGGGAGTATGCAGGGAATTGTCAGAGTTCAAGGGAAGAGTGATGGTTCACTGAGTGATGCTAGTCTCCTCTGGATTAAAATTTAGTATATATCCAAGCTTGCTATTGATCTTGTTTTCTTTCATTGGTCTTCAAACCAATGCTTTTCTTTTCAGCTTCATTTTACAATCATTTATATGATTGTATTCTATTCAGTTTTACTGCTTATAGTTTGTACGAGGTGTAGATAGCAAGGATTTTGTATGATGTCCCACTTGTAAGGAGAAGGGAGAACCCAAGATTTGTAGATGCTTCTGAAGAGGAAAAACTAAAATTAGAGCGTTCACAAAAGCTTATGAAGTTTTGTTAATTAAACATGGCGTGGAAGTTGATATGTTCACCTTACACTTCTAATGTATCTACACAGCAGTGGATTTTGGATAAAGGAGTAGACTGAAAAGAAGGAGACAAAGAGAGATACAAATTAAAGATGGAGAGAGAGGGAGTAAGAGAGAGAGCCATTCCTGGCTCTTGTGTTGATCCAGCCAATAAGATGTCCAGGGCCACCCATACACCTGGGCTTGGTTTAGGGTGCCTTTTTATTAGATAAGGTTTCCTTGCCCTGGAGATAAGTATCACGCTTTCTATGTAAATTACTTACCACTCACGGTCCATTCTTCCAGATCTTTGTGGAAATGGGTCAGAGGGCATTGGGTCTTTGGTGGTCTTCTTCTCTCCATACAGTCTGTGCCTGCTTCTCCACCTCATTTCTCTGTGCTGTACTGAGTGGTGCTTATCTCCAGGAAATAGATCAAAGACCTTTGTGCCAGAAAAGTGCTGTCCTACCTCCGTATGGCCCCTTGTCCAGTCACATCTCGTTCTTTCTCACAGCGTGTTATTGCCAACAGTCCTTGGCTGTTGTTACCTACAGTCCTTGGTTGTTGCCACAGCCACCCTGCTATTGGTGTTTGAGACAAACACATTAGCCCCTTATCTTCTGGGATCCTACAGGGGGTCTGCAGGTGTGACTTCACCACATGCAGAAGCTGCCTGAAGCTGCCCCCATGTTGGATGAAGTTCAATAATTCCAGTTGTTTCCAAGATGGACTCACTTCTGGCCAAGGCTGAGTCAGTCCGCAATCTTGTCAGCAATCTTGGTGATAACGTATTTAAGGAAGCATTAGAAACAACTGTACAATAGCCAGGCAAGAAAAGTGAGAATATGTGAGAAAACCCTGCAGACACCAGGGCGAGTGAAGGAGGGGGCGAAGGTGCTCCAGGAACTAGGACAGAGACTCCCTGCAGACCCATTGTCCAAGGTGGAGCAGATATACACCTGCAGTCTGTGCAGAGTGATATTTTCCCCTTCCTATTCCTTCAAGAAGTGAAAAAAATGCAAAACAACTCGAGAACTACATAAAGGTCATAATTTTCCTCTTGGCTGTGAACACTGAACCTCAGGTAAACTTGTGTAAAGGCTCTACTGGTTTAGGGAACAAGAGAGTTTTATTTGTGTTTCAGATTTCTTCTCTTTTTCCTTTCAAGGTCTCTGTTATGTCTGCCTCATAAAGAACTGGAGTTGTTAAGTGGTAGAGAAAAATAAGCCATCACAATGTTGTAAGTCTGGAAGACAATTTTACATTGTTGGATTTGGTGCTTCAGGTGGTCTGATGATGTGGTATATTAGCAAATTAAGATTTTTCTGCCTGCTAAACTTGCCTAAACTTGCGTTTTATGGGCAGGGAAAAAACCACTATCCTTTGTGTCCCTTTCTACATTCTGTGTGTTTACTCAAACTAAACATGGAGAAGTTCCTATTAGAGCAAAATAAGACAAGCACATGTTGTGTGTGAAATCACCTTTTCTTGTCCTTCATAGTTCTAACAGTGGATTCCCTTCTATATTTTCTGATTCCTTTCATCTATTACGATTTTTCTTAGGCAGCTACCACAAGATGAGTAGACAGAGCCAGATAAGAAGTATGTGTGTGTGTCTGTTGGTTTATAAAATATATATTGTAGAGGAGTGGCAGTGCAGAATACTTCCTGCCACTACCCTGACGCGCCCATTTCCTAGTATTGGCAGCCATCTCTGTTGTAGAACTTGAGTATTAAACAGTTCTTCCTGTATGAGTAGAAATAGAATTTGAATGGACTTTAAAACCATTTTGAATTAAATTACATTGCAGTTTTCTTGGTTCATTCTGGGTTTTGAAGGGTACAATTAGATATATGTCCAGGTTGGTCAAACCAATGCTTTGGGGGATGGTTGTTTATTTGATACTTAAATTTGAGTTTTGACTGTTTGGGCTTAAGATGTGATCTGTGAGTTTAGGTACTTAAAGGGACATGGTAACTGAAGGAGATATGACCCAGCACTGTGATATTGTAGAGGCATTTGTTTACTAAATCTATTTACAGTGCTGTGGATGCATGTGATCTTTTACAAGATCTTTCTTCCCCCACGCCTTCCAAAAGCTTAAGGTCTCTTTTACAAAATAAAGGAATAAGTTAGGAAAACTAAGTATGTGTGGGTTTTGAATTGTTAGGCTTTGAGTTTTGATGCTTCAGAAACTGTAGAGACATGGATACATGGATAAGTAGGACTCCGTGTGGAAAGAACAGCCACTGAAGAAGAGGGGGCAAACAGTGCAATGAATGTGTTTTTTGAGGGATTTGAATGACAAGTAGTATCTTTCTTTGTTATTTATATGAAGTATGTAGTAAACTTCTTAATATTCTGCTTTCAAAATATAGTTCTGAGAAGTTGAAATGGCTGGACAAAGTGAACTTATTGACGGCTGCAGCTGGTGGGATATAAGTGTGCCTTTCCCTGCCAGACTTCTGGTAATCAATTCACAAGTAAAATCTCTGCTTCTGGTGCTTGTTTCCATGACATGTTCTTCTGTTTACTCCTGTTTAAAGAGACTGCTGCTGATGCTTCTTTCAAAAGTATTGTGTGTTTCCATAGCTTTGCCATTCTCTGAACTACTATCAAAATGAGACAAAATTTTGTTTTTGTCGAAAACTTGTTGTTTTCAGGTGTTGGCCAAGGGATTCAACTTGTATTTTCATGTGCAGCATCAAAGGCTTGGAGAAGGTGTGGGTTACTTTGATTCAGTGAGCACAGCAGCTTCCACAGCATCTTTGGCATCTGTCTGTGGGTGGCTGGAGGATGGCATTCTTGAGCCTGTTCCTGTCAAAGAGGCAGGAGAAAGATATGCTATCTGTTTTGCTGACTTTCCCATTTTGTGAAAATCCTCAGTGTGAAATTTGCAGTCTCTAAACTTTCTGTATTACAATACAGTTAATTTTTTTTTTATTTTTAGGTCACTTGTTGTTTAAATAATATGGCTGCAGTTTTATGGGAAATATTGTGTTCTGATAATCAACCTTGTAACAAAATTCTAGCAACATGGACACATTGTTGAAAAAAGAAGTTTTGTCATCTATTCTAATGAAGAGTTTTCTTCCATTTTTTTAATGGATGGATGTAGAATCTGTCTGTTCGCAGCTTATGTGATAAATTCTACTTCTGGTTAATGAAAACACTAAAGTATAGCAGTCCCTTATCTGTTGCCGTATGAATTATACATACTGTGAAGTATTTGGCAAGCTCACTGCACATAGAAGAAAATTCAATCACGTTACTTGTTTTTGTGTTTTAGTGAGAAAAGGGATCTTGCTTGTGACTTTATATAGTGCCATGGGCATGGTATTTTATGTTCTCCCTGTATTACTAACATACTGTCTGACAGTTGAAGTGCAGTCTGCTAAATGTGTCTTAAAGACTTTTTTTGGCGCTTGAAGGAGAAAGTTTCCTGTCACTATTCCAGAAGTTGAAATATAATTTCAGCAGTTAAAAAAAAAGAAAAAAGAGGAGATTAAAAAAGGCGTATTTTCATTTGGAGTGTTGGTAGTTTGACTGATAAATACTCAATGCTGTTTTGGAGAAGTATATATTTTTAGGCTAATTTCCTGAGGAAATGAAGCTGACATGATCCTGTTGTTGGTCTGCATATGTTGGTCCTCCTTGAAAAATTGAGTCTGTCATCTAATTTCAGACAAACGTGAAACCTGAGGTGACATTGTGAAGATTTTATGAAAATCCATTGCTAATTAGAGAAAGAGACCTGAACTTGTGCTTTTGCGGAGGAAAAAAGAAACAAGAACATGGCTGGTGTATGCTGTCAGTGATTAGCTAGTCAGCACCATTTAGGTTAGCCTTCTCAGGCTAAATAGGGATAATGTAAAAGTCATGGAGACTTCAGGGAACTCTTGTAACAATGAGTTGAAAGGAAGAAAGGTATATTCCCATAGCAAGGTGAACTTTCCTTGTTCCAGTGTGCGCAGCAAGATGTGTTGAAGTTTTCCATAGGGAATATATTTGCAAGAGGTCATGTTGTTATATCTGCACTTGGAAACATTTCCATTTAAACTGCAGGGAGAACAGTTGGTAGAAACTGGTTATTTTTACTGTATTGGGTCATTAAATGAAGGATTTGAAATTAAGGTGTGTGAATTTACATGTGAAAAAAAAATTCTGATTAGATTTCCTATAGCTACATTTTCATTCTCTGTAGAGGGTGGGTTTTATTGTGCTAAACAAAAATATCCCACTGACCTTTGTAAAGGTGAGATAAGCTATGTTTTAAGGACACAGCTGACAGTTCAGATAAATGATTCTTTGCAGTGTAGGACTATATTAGTTGGTGACAACTTCTTGCCTTCATCTTCTGGTATCTGTAGGTGTGTTAACCCCATTTAATGTTACAGAGTTCTTTTGTATTTAAAATAAAATAAGTATATGCTCCTCACTGTGTCTCATGTGTATACAAATGTATATGCAGGTACATATATATACTATTTCTTTGCAGTATTTAGTGGCTGGTGGAAGTTGAGGTGAGAAACTGCACGTGAGTATTTTTGAGGTTGTCTTGGTTTTTAAATTGACCGATTTCCCTTTTACAGTGCCTGAAAATGACAACAAAGCGGAATTTGTTTTTGCGGCTGGTGCCATGCCGCTGTCTGCGTGGAGAGGAGGAAACTGTGACTACACTTGATTATTCTCACTGCAGCCTGGAACAGGTGCCTAAGGAGATTTTTACTTTTGAAAAGACCTTGGAAGAACTGTATTTAGATGCTAATCAGATTGAAGAGCTTCCGAAGGTGCGTGTGATGATTTTCCTTTTAGGTACACTTACTATGTCTTTACTTCACCTGCATTGTAGAAGCTAATAATGTCTAGCTTCAGCTTTTGGGCCATAGTTTGCCAGGAGGCAGCCTTAGTTGACCAAAAGTTTATGCATTCCAGCTGGATTACTTTGTTGCATGAATTGGAATGAAATTGCTCAAGCAACAGATCCAGCTCAAGAGAGTTAAAAAGCAGAAAGCCTGCCTAATAAATCTATTTCTGTGTACTGATAAGTGGGTAGGCTACCACTTGCCTTGGTCTAGTTACAGTTTAATTATCCATGTGATTAGAAAGATTGTGTGAACATTTATCTTCTCTTCCTTTCTGGGTTTTGGTTTTTTTTTTTCCTAAATCCAGGGACATGTAATACCCTACACTTGCTTCAAGTTAATGTGTTTTTATATTAGAATAACTCATACTTAAAGGCATATTTCTGGGAAACCAAAGATTTTTTTCAGCTTTTAAGTAATTTTGGTCATTATTTTTTGCTACCCTTTCAATTTTCAAAAGAAAACACCCCCCGCATATAAATTGAAATACTGCAAAGAACACAAGCAGAGATATTAGGGACAGTGAAGATGTAGTCAAAGTGATTTTTATTCATTTGACCAAAATTTTGATAATTAAACTTCCATAGAAGAGCTGTTATTACAGGCAAAGGCCTGTAATATTTGAAATTATCCTAGCCACTGTGGAGCCAGAGTTTCAAGCTGTGTATTCCTTTTCCATTTTTTTTAGTTTTTCAACTTTGAAAAAGACTTTTAATTAAATAATTTCAAATATGAAGGGTGTGATATTTATCAGGCCCTCTCTAGTTTTCTGAAACCTTGTTAGGACATTCCCTCTCTCATTTTCACCTCTCCTCTTTGCCCCTGTAGTGTTTTGTGATTCGGCCTTTGTATGCCACAACACAAGTATTCTGGGGCTGCTTGTCAACCTTATCAATGAAATGACCCATCAGTGTGGCTGTTGAATTTTTTTTAATATGAATTTTAAAAAATCTTTTTAGTTAATCTCTGAATCTTTTCAGAATTCCAGCTTATTTCAAAACTTAATTCTTACAGTATCGCTCCTTAATTTAGCTGACTTGTCGAGGGCACAGTATGAGCAAACTGGAGAGGAGAGAAAGGTTGTGGTAGAGAAGGAACTGACTTTACATGAAGTGTTGGTGCATAGTCTCAGCTTCAGAATTGACGAGGCATTTGAAATTATTTCATCCTCCTTCATCCTATATGCTAAATCACATCTGAAAAAGTACTCTGTTTACTTCAAGTGCCATGGTGCGCATTTAAGCTGAAAAGCTCAAATTCTAACAGTTTTACATTTCTTTCTCACTCTGATGTTCAGAACAAATCAGAATTCTGTAGTAAAATAGTCTTTAATTATGTGGCTTCCTGCATTTACTACTAGTTATTATGAATATGTAAACACTAAAAAAGAAAACAAAAGGAGCAACTGTAAAGTCAACATCAACCTCTCTTCCCCCTCCATTTTCCTTCAGGGATCTTGCAGTTCCACTGCATGTGCCTTGACCTGAGCTGTCAGAGAAATTTCTAATGATTCCAAGAGTTTAGATTATTGCTTTCCAAGGAAAGAGTTTAAGTATATATTCTTGAGATAAGAGAATGGCTCCAAAACACCTGAGCTCATCTCAGTATCTTAAGTGACTTGTAACTCTTCAAAACCCTAATGATAAATTAGTTCTAACAGACATATTTCTGAAAAACTGGAAGCAGCACTAGACAAGTTAAAGTTCATTCCTTTAACTGTCCATCTTTCTAATTCATGTCTGCTTTTGTTCTGGGGTGGTATGTCCAAATTTTACAGGAATGGGGCTTGTTCAGTCTCTGGTTCAACTAATGGCCCTGTAGTTGAGAGAAAAACAAACAATTTTGGTCAGACTAAGCCCATTGGTATGATAATGATTGGGATAATTTTTTTTTAGTCAATGAACACTTCCTGGTTTTTTGTGATCTTTTCTCAAAATTTCAAAAGAGAAAATTACTAAGTCAAGGTATTTATGAATGATCTTATCCAAAGTTGTCATGAAAGGAATACTCATCATAGATTGTTCAGATTAATCTTCTTCAACTGCTTTCTTAGAGATTTATTTTGTACTATGTGTAAATTTCCTGTTTTTCTTTTGAGGATCTTTTTTTCTTCCATTACATTAATATTATTTGCCCTATTTTGTCAATTTGTAAAGCTTTTGAGGAAGAGTGTCTAAATACCCTGCATTTAAGAAGAGATCTGGCTGTGAGCTAATATTTGATGAAGATGGTAATGCATGGATACAGGAGATTAGATAGTTTTCTGTACCCCTAGCTTGAACTTTGACTAGTTTTAATTTTTTCACTAGTTCNAAATATTGGAAAACATAAAAAAATTAAATGTATACTTTTAGAGGAGGTGAATACCTATTGAAATGTTGTGTTCCAGAACAATTTGACTTAAAAGATGAACCTATCAATTTTTTCTTTTCTTTCTTTAATAAACTCTACTTAACCTCTGGGGTGTTGCATAGTGTGTATATTATAGAAAATGTTTTGCAATGTTTGCAGGTCTATATATAAGTACAGATCACAGTTTCTGAGATCCTGGAAGGAATTTTTGGGAATTATTAAGCACAGCTGCTGCCTTGTGAGCATCTACAATTTTTTGCGTTCTTAAGCATTGTAATATGTAAAATATTCAATTTTCAGTGAATCTAGTAAAAAAGTTTTGGTGGTCAGAAACTCTAAATAACCTGGTCTACAGGCCATGAGGTCAGAAGTTTAAAGGGGTTAAAAACAAAAGCTATATAGAGAAAACTGAGAGAAAATCACTTTCACTTTTTTCTTTGTTTCAATAGCAACTTTTTAACTGTCAGTCTCTACACAAGCTGAGTTTGCCAGACAATGATCTAACCACATTGCCAGCATCCATTGCAAATCTCATTAATCTCAGGGAACTGGATGTCAGCAAGAATGGTAAGTCACTTTGTTTATTGTATTGAGGTAACTAAAAGGCTAATCACCATTGACTGTACAAAGACACTAGCAAAACTATAATTTCTAGAAGCTACACAGTAGTAATTTTAAAATTAAAAATTAAAAAATTAGCACAGTAGTAATTTTAAAATTACTACTCTAACTCCCTGCTTACAATAAAAAGATGCTCTTTTATGCCTTGGTTGTGATATTTAATTGTGTCTCTTAGATGTATTGTGTGAAAAATGAAGTTCAGTCTCCTGGTAAAATGTAAAAGGTTTAATAAAAAGACAATAGGAGACAGAAATAAAATAAAGGGTTGCATATGGCTGGGTGCCTTGGTTTTTTACACCAAGAAGCACACCCTAACTCAGAAAACACTTTTTTAAATGCATTGACATGTTGTATATTCATAAACCTTCATGCATTATTCAGAAACATT